>JAIPRM010001659.1:0-36004 GCA_025469315.1 Stegophylla sp. TES_Ste_2020
GAAACTTTTGGACAAGTATTTCCATACGAAAAGTTGTACACAGAAACTAACTAAACTAATCGATTTTAATTTTGGTGCAAATTACAATTCCTATTTCTTACTACCTGTGGGTGGTGAAAATTACATACCCTTATTTTGGTGCAAATTAAAAAACGCATTTTAAAAAAATGGTGCAAATTACACATGTTTTATATATTTTGGGTCAATTTTGGTGCAAAGTGACTACAGCCAATATTTTTTCCTAATTTCGCTAATTAAGAGACCTAAAATTTCCAAGTACATTATACATAACAGTGATTGAAAGTTTCAATGAACGAAATAAACTAAATTTGAATTTGAAATATTTCCATTTTAGGTTCCGAGTGGAGCAAAGAATCTATTGGTTTTACAGTTAAGTTTACTTTTTAATTTCTACTTATAATTATGGAGCTCAGATTAGTGTAGCACAAGTTTTCAATAGAGAATAAGGTTTACACAGCAAGTTTTCTTTAGAATTTCTCAAAAATTTTGGAAAGCATAAGGGAAATAACATCAAATTTGAGTAAAAATGGTTAAATATGGCACGTTGACACAAAACTGAGTTTTCATGATATCGATTTAAAAAAAATTTACTCCAAAACTTATTCTAGAGACTTGACATTTTTACACTGCACATTATAAATAATACTGTAATACAGACTAAGTTACTTTTTTCACCAGTACAAAAACATACTAAAATTTGTCGGAAATTAGCGAACTCTCCCACAAAATTGACTGAAAAGTATTTATATATATATATATATATATATATATGTATTACGATCCCTAGATATAACCTTCTTAACTGACGATGGCAACATTTTATTTTGTATTTCAAATTTTAAAAAAATGAGTTATAAATGCGAATTAAATTAAATAAAGTATTATTATTTTAACCAAAATTGCATGTTTTCGCCTTTTTGTAAAAATATTATTTGTTATAAAATTTATATACTTAATATTTATTATGTAAGGTTTTTTTCAGACCACCCTAATATATAAGCACATATATACAGGAAAGAAGAAAACATAAAAATCCATATGATATTCCTAATCAATGCATCAACTAAGTGCATAATTTATTATTTTTTTCCATTGGTATTAAATAATTTATAAAAAAAGCAAAACAAATAGTTTTTATCATAATCTAAGAACATTATAATCACTAAATTGTATGCAGAGTTCTCATACAATTTGATATACGACATAATTTTCAGTATTTTGGCATCATCAGGTTAAAAGTTAAAATGTCTAAAATATGGGACTAAAGTTACTAGCAAAAAAGGTTTGTAAAAACATAAAATGTGTAATGTAAATTATGCAATATGTATTATTTCATCTATTTAATTATTTAAATATTAACCATTAAATATCTTATTATTATAATTTTTTAGATTCTGAACGGAGTGAAGAAGCTTATGAATTTACAACGATGTTTATTTATTTTATTTTTTTTAAACACATTAAGTAACTGAAAAATTAACCTAATTGATGAGTTAGTTTTTCATAATTAGTCTATTTCATAACTATATTTTTTAATATTTAATATTTTTTTTCGACGATTTTTTACTAAAAGTTTAATTTTAATTTTTTCATTCAAACCAATTAATGTAACTCATATTGGTTATCAGCAACTTAAAATAAATTTAGCATGAATAAATATTTTTTACCTTAAATTATAGTTATGGCGCATCCCCCAAAAAACTTCCCTGGGCCCCAAAATATGTAGTGCTTTTATTGGCTATACTGTAATAATGGTTCTAAAAAATAAAAAAGTCGTAATTTTTATAAAACTGATTTTGTTCACAGTTCACGTTAAAATAATTTTAATTTTTTCAATGAAAACCTTATAAAATTTTTAACTTAAATTACGCTCAATTTAATCATTTACCCAAAGATTTTCTACATGTTATTCTATGTACCTTTGACACATAAAAAATGTTCGTAACGATCGGATTTTAATTTACAATAAATACAATATATTGTTTTTCCCGATTCAATAACTGAAAATATTTGTTCATGATTTACATAAAAAATGAGTTCATTAAATTATCATAAAATTGGGGATTAATTTTGAACATACATATGTTTTTAGGTTGGATATACATTTTTTGTATTTCTGACATATTTTGAGTTAGATATTTCGTTGCAATTGTTACTACAATAATTTATAATATTGATTTCCTTAAATCTCCAAAAATGAATTTATGATTCATAGATTTTTCTTATAGTGGAAAAATATTGAGTAGAGTGTTACGCTAAAATTATAAAACTAATTTTTAGATTCTGAACGGAATGAAGAAGCTAGTGATTTTACAATGATGTTTATTTATTTACTTTTGTTTTTTTCTGTGAACATGTGTTCTCTGTGAGCACTTTTTTGTATAGAAATACTTGTTCGTAGACTGTAGACTTGTTCGAAAGTCACGTTAATAACTTTTTCAAACCCAATTTGTCTCTAGTTGGTACTTTGAAGTGCTCATTTTTTGAATTTCTCAATTCTTCATTTTTTTTTTTCAACTACCTAAAAATTGACAAAAGAGTAAACCAACATTTTTTGATCCAAACTCAATGAAAATTTAAAAATACATGAACAATAGTATGAGAAAAATTTTAGCATAAGAAAATTTTGAAAATGTGAAAAAAAAATTAGACACCATTTTTTCTCATTAATTATTTTTTCATTTTAATTATTTATTTATTAAAAAAAAGTTAAGTAAAGTAAATTAAATCAAAGTAAAGTATAGACAAGAAAATCGAACATGCTTCACACAACGGATATTCTTCGCTCTTCGGGTCAGATACTCTTGATGAATGTTTTGAAAATAACGATTATTATTGTTCCTTTGTATTATTAACTTCCTTCACTCAGAATCGTATTATTGAAGAAATTATTTATCGTTTCTTTAAAATTCTACACACCCACTAAGAGTATCTGATCCGAGGAGCATCGAATATCCGTGGCTTGAAGTATGTCTGGCTTATTTATGTTTGAAATTGGTAAACTTTAAAAATTATAATAAACTGAAATATCTTGTCACTACAGAATATTAATACAAAATGATAAAGTCTTTTAAGGTGATAAAGAGTAGGATAAATAATGTTAGGTATATAAGTTTTTTCGAGCGGAAATGGACATATTTTTATACCCTAGAATCTAATAAATTTACCAATACAACACTGGACAGATAATGACCAGTTTCAAACAAATTATAATTATTAACAATAATTATGAAAAAAGAGATTAAATAACGATTTCGGATATATAAAATGTAGTTCCATCATCGTGTTGTAGTAAATACAATTAATTCATATGAGTATGAGTATATCTTTATGAATTTATTGAAAAACGATTACTTATTTTTTTTTTCTTTATAATATGACGAGTTTTATAATAAAGTATACAAAATGAACTTTCGAAATTAGTCAATATTTTTAATAAATAAAAATATAAAGTTTGTAAATAATCAAAATGAATACATTTTATTACGAGTTTATAATATAATAAATAATGATTTAATATTAACATAATAGAAATATATTATATTTTTTACATACTTAGCTCAGAATCATATTATTGATTTAATGATTAACCATTTCTTTAAAATTCAACACACCCACCATGAGTATTTGACACAAGAAGTAAAGAATACCTGTGGTCCGATGTATGTCCAGATTTTTTTCTATACTTTTTCATATAATTGTATAACATATAATTTTCATATATTTTCATATATATAATTTTCGACAAATAAAAAGTTTTAAAGATATTTATTTTTTAGTCATATCTGGGGTAATTTTATCAAATTTTTTAGAAGCTGTTGACAATTTTTAAAATGGGTCTCTTAAAAATACAATCTAGAGACACTAATAATTCAGAAAATTTCTGGTCAGAACTTTTGGACATGTATTTCTATACAAAAACATGAACACATAAATAAAAAAAAAATAAAAACATACATTTTAAGAACACAAGTGTCTTTGCTTCACTCAGAATCTAATAACATAAATATATAGAAATAATAATAATCAATAACTTAAAAGGCAATACCTACGCAATTTAGCATAAAATGATTTGGTTATATAATATATTATCACAAATGATGGACTTAAACAAGCACACCGAATGTCTATTGTTTTATTATAGCGCATAACCCTTAACCACTATTGTGAACTTCTAAATAAAATATGCAATATAAATAGAAGAACTCATTAATATTAACATAGCCCACAAAATATTCGGCTTCTTCAAATAAATAAACGGTGAGAAAACTGTAAACTGGTCTTATGATAATGACTGAGTGAACTATTAGCATATCGTTTGACTTGCGTTAATTATAATATAATTTAAATACTAATAACTTTGTAAATCGATCACGTTCGTAAATTAAAATTATTATGAAATCAACATCTTCGAGTTTTCATCCATCGAAATTATTCAAATAGTGATAACCCGACCGAGAACAAATATTCAAACAGCACGTATTTTATTTCCCAGAAACATTTAAAATATCATGAAAATCAATCCGTCGAAGAAATGATGATATTTGGTCATTAGTATATTTATTTATTCAGTCATCTTTCCAATTGATTCCATCAAAATTAGAAATTTATGATTTATATTTTTAACATATCATTGACATACCAACAGATTCCATTGGCAGGAATCTATATTAATATACACGTATTATACTATGAACATTGTGTTAATGTACGACATTCATTCACGAAGAAGTCTTGTACCAACATCAACTAATTTTTCAGATCGAGAAAAGTAATAGGAAAATATTACATTTTAGTTTTAGATTCTGAATAAAAAGAAAAAGCTTATGTTTTCACAATATTTTTTTTTCTTCTTCTTTTATATTTTCTCATTCTCAACACACTTTTTCGTATAGAAATACTCATCTAAAAGTTTTGTTCAGTAAATTTATAGATTCAAAATCTCATCTAAATGGTACTTTAAAAAGGTAATTTTTCAAATTTCTCAATACTTTTTCAAAGCGTATGGATAAACTACCCTAAATTCGCCAAAAATGGTAAAATACTGTATTAACTTCATCATAACCTGAATTTTCATAAATTTAATTTTAGTAATTTAGTAGTAATTTCAAAAATAATAGACCTAAAAAGTTGAAACATTTACTAACTACCAATAACACGCATGTCGCACATATCACAAAACATTTTCAAAAATATTTGACATATTTTGAGTTAAGTACAAGACTTTGATAAAACAGGAAATTTCTCATTTTTTATAAGATTTTATTTTATAAAATTTTAATATCTAGATATTAAGACCTAAAAATGTAATACAAATTATACTCATAAATATTACCAATGGTACTGAAAAAATCTCATTTATCGTTGGTCAAGATTTTTTTTATAACTGTTTAAAGTTAGCATTAAGACAGAATTCAATAGTTTTACATAAAATTACACACTTTAAAGCATATAAAAAATTATGGGTTCGATCGACCTTTATGAAATTTTGTACGTAGATACAGTACGATATTTCAAATATTTTGGTAAAAGAAAATTTTTACGGAAGAATAATTAAAAATTGTACAAGGTATTATTTGAAAAACACCGGAAAAAGTACGGAAAATTTATTATAAATGTTAAATACTATAATTAATTTAGTGCAAGTAAAATTTGAGATTGATTACTATTACTGCATATTTAAAACAAAGTGAATTTTATTCGACTGTATTATTGAAAAATAATTGTAAAATCTATAAATAGCTCAAAACCCAAATATTCCCATAAGAACACCAAAATGCCAATTAAAGGTTTGCTAATGGTTTATTAATTTTTCAAAATAGATTTTTATTGTCTATAACTTTTTCACAAAGACATTTATCAATCTGACACGCACATATGCACACAATTATCGATTAGCCAACTTTATTAAATAACATTTGGTATATATAACCTAATCGACGATTATTATTATTATTATATATTAATTGAAACTCTACTCAGAATCGTTTTATTGAAAAAATGATTTATTGTTTCTTTAAAATGCAATATACCTAAAAATAATATCTAATCCGAGAAGCAAAGAATACCCCAAAGTGCGAAATTTGTCTTTTTTTCATTTTTTTATTTTTTTTATTCTAAATGCAAACAAAATTACTATTGAGTCAATAATAATAATATAAAAAAAAATAATCAGAATGCAGTGGCATATTTGAGGGGAGGGTGATGGGTGGATCGCCCCCTCTTTGGAATTTTTTTTCATCGAGGTGTAATGTTATACATTTATTATTATAAACGTTCATCTACCGTAAATCATTTTTTTCAAAAATAGAATAAGACGATTTTGCTGCAACTATTTATACTTTGATACTTGTAACCAATAAGAGTGAATAATACTTAATTTAAAATTTTATTTTGAGTGAAATTAAGAAATACTCGTAAAAATTTGTTCAATTTTTCATTGACAAGAATGATTTTTTCAGTAATAAGATTTAAACAAATTATCATACATTGTTTTTTATGAAGTACCTATTTCATTTATAAATTATTAATTTATAATAATAGATATGTAGTATCAAATTCTTTTAGTTCTATCATAATTAGGAATTTTTACACAAAAATAAGTTATATGTTATCAATTTTATGAATATGACATGGTTATAGATTTTTTTTAATAAGCTATTTAGGAGACTGAATGTAAGAAGCAATTAAAAGCACGATTATTGTTAAAAATATGGAAGGCAGAGAAAACGAGCGTTCTACTATACGACTGATGAATGATATTTGTAGGCCAAAATTTGAACAATTTACAAATTTGTTTTAGAAGGTAAAAATAAATTTATTGAGCTAAGTCCGAATAATAATAAGATGTATAAAGTTATAATTTACAAATCGCTCCCTCCTTAGTGGAGCTCCAGATACGCTACTGTCAGAATGCTTTCACATAAGTTTTTATCGATATATTACATTTACATCTAAGTGCATAAGCCAGTGGTTCCCAACCCTTTGTATTCTACGCCCCCTTTTATAGATTTTTGAAAATCTCACGCCCCCCTTCCCTATGGATTTTAATTTTTTTCTATACATTAATTGAAATTTTTACTTTTTTGAACACTGTTTGCGCCTCCCCAACAATGTTCCCTCTGGTTGGGAAACACTGACATAAGCAATAGCGTGGTTTCTATTAAATTTTTAATACGTGTATTTTTGCGCAGACTTAAGTTTTCTATGTCATTTCAGTTTTTGATATAAGAGCAGAAAAGTATAACTGACAAAAAAAATCAATTCACTTCACCTGCGACCTGCAAGTCTCTAACTATTTTATAATTACATATTTGTCTCAATAGAATTTCCATCTTATAATAGTATTACATGTGTATAGTGAGAGTCAAATAGCCCACTTTATTTCTGTCAAGTAAAATAATTATGGCTAAATAAACATATTACCTTACTACTCAATAATAACTTAATTTGGTACTTACTTTCAAACAATAAGACAGGTACCATACTAACTGATAGAAATATACCCGAACTATAATTTTATAAACTGTACATTATAATCATAAGTTATAAATATAACCTCTGACAAAATTCAATCTAGGACATAAACAAATTATTTAATATCTTTTAATACAGAATGAGACTAGCAGGCCATTTCCCATTGTGCAAACCATTTCATAAAGTGGTCTAAATTACTATAATACTTACGAAATTTTAACTACGTAAATATATTCCTTATAAGGTCGAAATGATGCTACTGTACACAATCTTATATTATGTAAGTCTCTTTAAGTGATCAATTTTAAATTAATTTAAATTTCATATAGTCAAACTTGTTCATTGAAAGAAAAAATACTTTAAGGAGAGCGTGAAGTGATGGATTTTTTAGTTTAAGTTTGGGCATATTTGCAAGAATAAAAGCTTTGCTGATATTTTTATTAAAATTTTCCACATTTATAATAGACATTAAACATATTTGTGTATTTTTTATTTTGTTTCTATTAATTTTAAATTATTTATACGTTTATTACATGATGCACGTTGATCTGCCAAAATAATAGTCATTGTTGCGATTTCATAAACATTATTACAATACAAGTTTTAAACAACGGTTTTAAAAATACTTTTATGTTGAAAATATATGTGTGTCATTGGTGTTTTTACTTAAGGCATTTTAAAATCATAAATCAAAAGTATGTAATTCACACATTGGAGTATTGATCGTACCTCGGTAGAATACTTTTGACCAGGCCTATTTTCGTGTGTAATACAGAATTCAGTTTCTGTAGTACAAAAAGTGTGCGTATTGTATGACTAATTTGTGGCGAACTTTATATTATTTCATTTAACATTTTAATTAATAAATAATTATTTGTAAATAATAATATAATGATAATAAAATAAAAAATTTTTAAGCAGAGTACCTTTACAAAAGAGTCAGATGTCTGTGTGTATAGTGTAGATAATAAATAGTATAATAATAATTTTAATTTTAAAATTTACTGTGATCCGCTGACCTCTGATCTCAAATTTTAAAATAAAACTAAACAAAATCGATTTGATAAAATTGTATGGAATTATTAATTTAATAAAGTATTCGAAAAAATAGGTATTACAAAAAGTCATCATAATATTAGGCTGTATTCATGTAGTAAGGGATGGTCAAATATAGTTTTTATAAATCTGGGACACCAAATTTATATATATTTTAACTTTAACTAACCTAACCAAACTAAATTTTACCATTTTCGGCAAAATAATATTACTGTAACATATAAAATATTCAAAATTAAAAAAATTAAATCAAAGAATAAACTTAATTTTTAACAAAAATTAGTTTAGAGTACAAAATAGACATATATTTCATAAAAACGTAATTAATATTTTTACCTTTTTTCCTTCTGTTTTCACTGTATATACTTTTGTCTACTATGGACTTTCTTCAATAACAAATGGTTTAATATATCATAAAACTATAAACTATAAAATCAAATTCCGAGACATTACAATGTGTAAATTCAAATTCGGTACAAAATGATGTCTCAATAAACTTCTTTGGGTCACTGGAATATGAGTTTCAAAACAGCACGTATAAGTTTATTATTTATAACATATTTCGTTAAATATAAGTAAAGGTAAAAATGTAGGTGCTCATATAGGTAAAAATGTTTAATACGAAAAATGACAAAAAGTAGGTACTATTATTGGCAGGTGTGTAGAATATTAAAGAAACGATAAATCATTTTTTCAACAAATAGATTCTGAACGACACTTCCTTTAATATACAATAATCGTAATTTTCAATATGTTTAATATTTATTATTGAATAATAAAATAAGCTATGTGCAATTTGTTATTCGGGTAAATGATCAATTTTGGATAAAAAGTTACTTAATAAATAATAATAAGTACTAATATCACTAAATGGTTGAAACTCGACCAGAATAACGAAATTAATTCATTTTTGTGTGGCTGTACACTGGTCTTATACTGATATACACACATTGAATTAATGTTTTAATAATGAACTAAAAATAATTTTGTTACATACTTACATAATTAACGAAAATTGATTATTCATATACTCCCCTGGACCTAATGAATATTCGATAATTAATTTAAAATTACAATAAAATATAAACACCATACCTAATTAAATAAATTAAACAAGCACTAATTATATTAAATCAAGATTAATTCGTTATGATATATTCAGTACTAATATTTATCATATGGCCTTTGGTCAGTACGGTTATTTATTAGTATACTGATCAAATTAAAAATTGATGCCTTAACCAGTACGTTACAAGAACAGCGTTGAAAACCATTGAAATAGTAAGTACTTAATATAATAACCGAAAATATTATATTTTCAAAACAGAATAATTAGAAAAATATTGATACACGTGGATTTTAACTCACACCATATTCAATGTTAAAAATAAATAAGATGGCAAATAAACATTATCTACCAACCTTTTAGGGTGTTAACTAGAAATATACCATAAAATTTGTCCATACTTTTTCCAATTTTTTCAATCAAACCATTTGTAAAATATTTAATTATTCGTACATCAGAAATTTTATTGCACCAAAATATTTGTAATGAAATTCTCCGTCTAAGTTTCAAAAATATCGGTTCAACCAATTTTCTCTAATGTACGTTAAAGTGTATAATTTTAAGTAAAACTAACGAATTTTGTTAAAATTCTAACTTCAAACGGTTATAGAAAATAAAGTTGAATACGATTTTCGAGATTTTTTCAGGTCAATTAAAAACATATATTAGTAAGTATATACGTATTCAGTTTTCAAGTCTTAATATCAAGAAATAAACATTTTACTACACAAAAACTAACAAAAACGAGAAACTTTCAAATTGTCAAAATGCTGTACTTAACTCAAAATTGATCAATTTCTTTTCAAAACATTTTGATGAAGGATTTTTGTGACCATTTTTAATAGTGCAAATTTTCATAAAGTTTGGATCAAAAAATAATGATTACCGAGTCTTTTTCGTAAAATTTTGGGTAATTTTTTAAAAAAAAAAATCGAAAAGTTGAGAAATTCAAACTCTAAAGTACTAACTAGAGGCAAATATAGTTTCAAAAAATTGCTGTTTGAGATTTTTGAACAAGTAGATCCATATAAAAAAATGTGTACAGAAAAAACTAAAGAAAAAAAAACCATTGTAAAAACTCTAGCTTCTTTACTTTGTTCAAAATCTAAAATAATAAAAATAAACATCATTGTAAACTTATAAGCTTCTTCGGTCCACTGAGAATCTAAAACTGCATAAAAAAACTAGATGTAAGAACTAATTTATGACTTAAAATATTATTGATATGAATAAATGTATAAATGGGTAATCTTTTCCAAGTAATTCAACAAATTAATTTGGTTCTGGAATAAAAGAAAGGGGAAATTTAATATACTAATATAATATGCATTATGAGTAAAAATATGAACTATAAAATTAAAAATACACATTAAATAATATTATGTAAAATGGGGTAAGTACGTTAAAGTATGCAAAATATAATCGGTGTTATTTTAATAGGAATGTCTTAATCAGGGATATTTCTTATCAGGTTTCAAATTCCTTATTACAATAAATTTATGTTATATGCATAAGAAACATATAAATCTGTTCCTTACTTATAAGTGTTATTAGCGGTATTAAAAAATCTCCATAATCTTTAGTCAACCTCTCTTTTTACAATCGTTTTATAATTTGTATGAAACTGATAATTATCAAGCAAAAAAGCGATTTTTTTTCAATAAAAATCTTAATACATCATTAAATTACGTTCAGTATTTTCTTTAACTAAAAAAATTCTTACGTGATTATATACACGTAGTCTAATTTGCATGGAATTTGGTTCAATGAATATTTTTTACGAACGTTTAAAGTTAGAACTACGCTTCAATTGATTAATTCTAGCAATGACAGATTTTTCCCTTCATTGTTACATAACATTTTAAATTTATTATTTTTAAAGCAAATAATTGTAAGCAAATTTACTCATAATATAAGTGTAAAATCTATGTATATAGATCAACTTATATTTACATTTCTGTTAAAATTTGTTGAGAAAATTATCGCTTATAAGAATAATGAAATGGATATAGATTGTTCTATTATTAAATAATAATAAAACTGTTAAACACGCTCAATATAAAACTGACAATTTATTATATGTTGATAATTAATGTTGTGTTCAATTCACTGAATCTCCACTCAAAACCGTTTTTTTTTTTTTTTTTTTTTTTTTTTAAGAAATTATTTATCGTTTCTTTAAAATTTAACACGCCCCGATAAAGTATGCCACCCAAGAAGCAAAGACTACCCATTGTGTGAAGAGAATATAACCAGATATTTCGTTTTTTTGTATTTAAGTGTGAGTAGAGCCGTTAGGTATAGATAAATAATTATTTACGATGCATTTAGTAACGTTCAAACAAGAAGCGCGAAAGGAGACGATAAAAATTAATAGCATTTTCCAGATTATTTAAATTAACTATATTAATAATTATTGACGTAGGTGAATGACGCATAGATAATAGAAATAATCATTCTTTTTAATCCATTTGAAATGCATTGGAACAATCTGAAAATTCCCCGTCACGATAAATAACTTCATTTGACAACAGCACAATATCAAAACATTAACTTTTTAGATGTTCATTTATGAACATCGAAATCAACTATTGTTGACACCACTGAAAACAAAACAAATTGATTAAAAATATTATAATATATTTTATAGGGCCTCAGACCTTTCATACGATCAACTGAAATTGTGTATTAATGGTAAATTAAATATTGTGTTTGTTTTAGAATGGATGGTAATCATCCATCGAAATTAAATAGCTTAATTAATAATAATTGTACATTGCGGACGGAGTATTATGACGTTTATTTTACATAGGTAAATAACACATGTGTATTACACGATGTTTATTTCCTCGCTACGATCAGTGAATAAAAGCAACCAAGTCTAGTATTTTAACCTAAGTTCCACATTGCTGGTGACTTGGTCAGATTCAATTGAAATTTAATTAGAACCGTTCTCGACATGACTCGTCAAACTCAAATTACCAATAATATGATCATTTACTTGTTGATTGGTTGTTTGTTCCAAGTACGTAATTAATTTTATTATTGTCTCTTTTATATTATAATAATTTGTTGTTTACTAATACAATATGTAAAAATATCCGAGAATATTTTAATTAAAATAACAGTCGAAAAAGGTTGAATGGGCGTCACTTAAATTAATTTTAAGTAAAAAATGTAAAATTATATTCGAAGCGACACGAAAGTGACTTGATTATTGATATATATGATTGAATATTTTTATTTAAAGAATAATGATTTTGTATTATATTTGTACAGGACATGGATACTCAAATTGATTTTATAATTGAGATTTTGAAATAATCTTATTTAATACTATTAATTGTTTGCATTTGCTACGTTATAAAATATTTTACAACTGACGAAATTCCAAATAAAATAAAACTTGTTGTTATGAAACATTATTCCAAATAATAATATATTATTTCTTTTAAAATTCCTGATATTTAATTTAATGGGAAATTGCACGTTGTCATACTTGATCTAACGTTTCACGTAATTATAGTGAATGTATTTTTTTAATTTGCGGATCCAACTCAAACAACAACAATTATCATGACGGCCCTACATCTATTGAGTAAATATTCAATAAATTAATAAATTAAAATGGACATGAAAGTCACAAGTTGGATAGATATCGGCCATTTTATGAATGCATTTTAACATAAAATATAATAGAACACTCATCGTCCGACATAATATATAAGATGGAAACGAACCTTAAAATGTCTCATCATTTGTATTGTATAAAACGAATTGTATTTAAAAAAGGTGAAACATATTTTCCGTTAATAGCATCCCTTGAATTATTTAAATTGCTAAACAGTTATATTGTGTACATTTTAAACAGAAATTCGTATTTGTGCCTTCTACTACGTAAGTACGTGACAGAAATATGCTATTAACGTGACAAGAAAATTATAAGTATTTTATTTTGGAAATTTCAATTCCGAGTATCCTTAAATTTAGAATACTAATTTTTCATTTTACAAAAAAAACTAATTTTCAATTGTTTCGAAAATCATACGGGCAAGAGTTGAGAAAAATGACACTTGTATCATAATATATTTAAAACAAAGTGTTGGCGTACAACTACGAAATCGCTTCGTTGGTAGTTCAGAGAATAATCGTTTTTACCGCGGTAACTATTTAACACAATATTCAGGGTTTCACACCTTTCTTTCGGACAGAACACGTGAGCTAACAAAACAAAACTTTCGTGTGCTGCTACGACTTGACATGTAAATCGTTTGTAGAAAATATTCGTGCCATACATTGATTGTCTCGCAATAAAATCAAAATACTTTAACTTGCAAATTACCAAAAAACCTTTTTTATGTTAATTCGTAAATATATTATATAGGTATAAATCTACATGGATTTTCTTATCGAATTTTATCCAAATAATAAATTAATTCAAAATCCACTTGCGTTTTCGATTTATGTTTTTGCAATATTAATTTCTTAAACTTGTTGTGGATGAAAAATGCCATGAATATAGTAACATTGGCTCTTGTCCATAATAATATTAATAAACATTAAATAACATCAACCACGATAAAAAAAAATAGTACTTAAGTTAATATCATATTAATTATATTTCTATTATTTCCTTATACTCTACTGTTAATATTTAAATAAATCAATGGCTCCTATAAATAATTAATAATAACAATTTTATGGTATAATATGATAAAAATACATTGAAATCTATACCTACATATTTCTTTTTGATAAAAATATTAGTGATATACTTATAAATTATTATAATTTGGAATTTTTTAATTGATTAAATACTTTTAGTTCTAGTTTTTAGATTCTGAGTGAAGGGAAAAAACAAGTGTTTTTAAAATGATGTTTATATTTTATATTTTTTCTGTAAACAGTTTTTCATTTAGAAATATTTGTCCAAAAATTTCGATCAGCAATTTTCCTCTAAATCAATGGCTCCCAACGAGGAGGGAATTCAGTGTTGGTGAAATAATGAGAATTTTTTTTGTTAATTTTACTAAAAAAAATTAATTTTTATTTACTTATATTATTTAATGATTAATATTTACATTTTATGTTTTTATTTTTATTTTTATATTTAATATTTTGATCTTATATTTAATATTATGAATAAGTAAGTTAATTTATCTAATTTATTAAATTATGAAAATAAAAATTCAGTAGTAATTGTATAATTTATTTGTACGGCTAACAAAAAAAAAGGAAAACTCCAATTTAAGAGGGATAAGATTATTCTTCTTATTGAAGAAATAATTTATCGTTTCTTTAAAATTCAATATACCCACTCAAGAAGTGAAGAATATTTATGGTATAAAATATGTTCGGCTTTTTATATTTATTATTACTTTTTCATAACTGTGAATGATAAAGCAGTTCAAACATAATATTATACTTAATCGACTAAATATTATCAATAATTATATTTTATTGTACGTATTTATTATTATTCGTTTTCGGACACCATTTGTAGTGAAATCAATACGAAAAAAACTTTAAAAAATCGGAATTCCTTGTCTAAAGATGATTCAAAAGTATCAGAATATCGTAACATTTGATTTTCAGATGTATTCAGATACATAAATATTATTTTTATATCAAATTTGACTTAATGAACATTCTATACACCTTTACAATTGTCTGTGCAGTAATTATACAAATTCCAAAAAACCAATTTTTAATTAAAAAATGTGACTATCATCATTTCAATTTGGATTAATTCGTTTGAGACGATTTATCGTACAAGAACTTTAATAACATATTTTTAATATGTTTTATTAATTACAACAACAAGTGGATAAAAATTTGACAGATTTGGACAAAACCCCAACCATACTTGTCGATTAATCGGTTATTGGTAACATAATATTATATATATATTTTTTTTCTGTTAGTCTGTAGATTTCGTCAATTGCAGAACTCAACAACCAAAACTGGAAACGTCACCCCTGTATATGGTGGTACAATATATAAATATATAATACAAAAAAAAACTGTATCGTATCAAATCTTTCTTGATATCAAGCACTTTTTCCCATTCAATGCGAATTTCCGTTATATTTGGTGCCATGGAAAGAAATGTTCATTTTAAATCGCTTTCATTTTATTTTTTGTGTTTCCATACACGCACATTGTAATTTACGTTATGTTTATAACATTGTCATTCCAAAATGTATTCATTCTCATTGTTATCGGAGAAACGTTACGTTTAAAATATACAGTACCGATGTCAAATAAGTTTTTGAAGCACGAGACGAGTTTTAAAAACCGGGAATCGGGCCACAATTAACCATTTTTTTTGGAAAACAGTACGGCAACTGGGCCACAACAATTTTACATTTATAAAAGGTACAACCGATAACTGGGCCACAATTTCACTATCTTTATGAACTTCTATATACTTTTTGGAGAACATTATATAATGAGCATATATTGTCATTATATCGTACTTATAATACATTTTTTTTTAATATCCATCATGATTGGTCAAATGATACATTATATATTTGCTGAGTCGAATTAAATATCTAATGGTGGTACATCAACAATCGGGGGCGGAACATGTCGTTATTATAACTGCTATCATAAAAATCGTATAGATTGGTTTCCAACGCACAACAGACGGTGACGACTGAACTTTGTGTCGCCTCTTCCCACGACACTACTGCTCCGGGAGCAGTACTCCGCGACCATTGTACATTTTTGTTGGCACAATGGCATCAACTTTAGTTTCTTCTGCGTCTGAAAATTAAATTCTAGCACATGTGATAGAAAATAATAATTCATCTATCGGTTTTCTACTTTTTAGCAATGAATTAGCAATTATAATTTGGTCTTCTCTTCTTCTTCTCCTAATGAAAGTATTAAAAAAATGTTATTATTATTTAAACTATAGATATTCATTGTAAAATTAGATAAAAAAGACGTGTGCATGTGGACAAGTTTGAAAATGAACTAAGAACGTATGTTAGCTAGGAACGCTGATCGAAAAATAGTTTTGACTTTCCGAAATGTCGCATCTTGGAAACCACTGTTTATAAAATAGGTCGCGACCACTAGTCGTTGACGTCGATCGTGGCCATTTGTCAACTTAGAAACCGTACCTTAAAGGGAAGAGATATGACGATTGATTCCCGGGCATACAATTTTAAGAGGCATAATTTTTAGTTATACTTATTTTTCATATTTTATGATAGAAGTTATAAGTTGCAACATTATTTTTATTTTACATAAATTGCTTACAATAAAATGCATTACATTGCATTTGTTATTTATTTTGTATAACGTCTATCGTCACTGCTCTATGGTAGTAGGTATATTTAATGAAGTACTCTGTATACGACTTGTATCTTCATGAACTGAATAATGCTTTGCGATGTTGATGGTTTCGTAAAATACAAGTTTGCAACTCATTTTAACTAGATTTTTTTTTCTGCTACCCTCAACATTTTTGGTTGGTAAAGTCAGGTTATAAAAATTGTTGGTATTAATTGTCCGTTTTTGAAACATCATAATAATTAAATTAAAAAGAACACCTCTATGCTCTATAGCAGTGGTAGGCAACCTGCAGCCCGCGGGCCGCATGCGGCCCTCGAAGCTATTTTGAGTGGCCCGCAAAAAGTTGTTAAACTTTCACGATGATTCATTATGATTTGTATATTTTTACCCATAACGTAGTCCATACTCCATGATAAAAATCTATTTATCGTGGACACAATTAATGAAGTTTATAAACAGACGTCATCGAAGTCCAAAAGGATATTTCTAAAAAAAGAATATTTTCGGAATCCTTTCATTTTTGGACGGTTTTTCTAAATCCAAGTTCAAACATATCAGACTATTTGCACCAAAATATATGAATTGTGATAATAGTGTTTACATAAATAAGTAGTCATTCTCGGCCACTAAGTAAAGAAACAGTAATCACCGTTTACACATTATCAGTGGCTAACCACTAGGGTAGATATACGTATACGTACTATTTTTTAAATTTTTAATACAAGTTTGAAAGTTGATATCAACATATTAATTATATTAACTACATGCCTTTTTAATTTTATATTTTAAAATTTTCTTATTTTATTTTAAGATTTTGTAAAAAATTTTTAAAAATATTTTCTTTTAATTGTCTCTCTCATACTTTTTTGATTTGAAATAAAAAACTAAAATAACCAATTTATACTCAGAATACCAGTTTATACTCAGAACTCATATCACGAATTTTGATAGAATATATAAACATTTTAATGCTAGGTAAATAGATATATAGATATATGTAATTTTTGCTTTTTTCTTGTCATGTGGCTCTCGATGAAAAATGTATAAAAATATGGTCTGCGGGGTTAAAAAGGTTGCCGACCCCTGCTCTATAGGTATGTCATGTCTGCAAAGTTTCGTATTAATGAAATCAGACATATCGTGGAAAATAGACATGTCTGATTATGAATTTTTAATAGAAATCTACAGGAAAATTTGTATTTAATGTCATTAATTAAAAAAATAATAAATACGCGTGATTTAGATTTTTGAATTTTCAAGAAAAATTATAAATAACAAATAAATTTTTTATTATATTTGATAAAACAATTTAAAAACATAGTTATTACATCTCAGTGAAAATCAACAATGTCAGAGTTGTTAAAAGATTTTGATTTCATGGGAATACAAATTAGTATTTTATCAATTAACATGAATGAATCATGCAATATTTATAATTCTACATATGAATATTCGCAATTTTCCATCTAAAATTTACAAATCTGATGTTTCGACCTCAATCTCAAAGAAAACGTCTTTATACATATCAATATTAATCATTAAATTGTATGACTATACATTTAGTATAAATGTATCATAAAATATTAAAATAATGCTCAAAACGTAATGTATTTATTTCTGTATGTTTATGCTTGCATTTTATGTACCTACAGTGTTAATACGCATTTTCTGAATTTAAATTATACGCTTTTAAACTATTTTCTACCTACACTCAAATTATTGGAACTGGAGTAATATTGTCATTTCCAAACCATTATTTTCCCGGGACTCAATTTATCGCTATCAAAACGTACATCAATTAATTAACAGACCCAATTTACCTAGCTCTAGGTAAACAATGGTTCTAACACTTAGTGTATATTCAAGGAGATAAATGACGCACAAAATGGGGCATTTATTTTCGGAACGCAAGTAACATACATCCATTAAATTTTTAGACCCAAAAATCATGCGGTAGAGTTCACTACACAATTAAGAGAATTCATTACCACACATCAAAACAGAAATTATTTGTTGATATAATATGACTGAGAGAGCACAATCACAAATAATACCTCTTTTTACACCAGAATTGTGATTGTTTTTACCAATATTTTTCATTCGACATTACCAGATCAAATTCATTATTATGAAACACTATAATTATAATTATTAGCAATACCGTGTGGTAAGGGGGAGAGGGGAAAAATTTGCCCCAGATATCAAATATTTGAAGTCAAAATGAAAGAAACATTTTATCCAGTCACAGTTCAGAATAATTATTAGGAAGACTTTTAAATTAGGTAATAAAAAATATGCAATTTAAAACATCTCATACCCTATTTTAAGCGTTGAAAACGCTTTTAGATTATGAGTGGAGCGAAGGAGCAAGTGTTTTTTCAACGATGTTTTTTGGTTTTTCTGTGAAGAAGTATTTCTATAGAAGTACTTGTCCGAAATTTCGACCAGTATCTTTTTGAAGAGGAATTTTAAAAAGGAATAAAAATTTAAATATAGATAGACAACAACATGAAAAATATTTCAGTGAAAGAAAATTTTTTATTTTTTAATATCATTTTATTCTCATCAAAATTTATTTTTCTTGTTTTCAGTTAAAAGTGCTATATAAAACTTACTAAGTAAAAAAAAATCGTTTTTTGTTTTTTAATAAACTTAATAATTTTTAAATAAACTTGTCTAGTATTCACTGAAATTCCACTCAGAGTCGTTTTATTTAAGAAAATATATTTTATCATTTCTATAAAATATATGTACTCATTCTTTTTATGTTAATTTTTAAGTTCTAAGAACTAAAATTTAAACAGTGTTGGTACTTATTTTATATTGTTAATAAATATGATTATTTAAAATATTGTTAATGTATGGTTATTATATTTTCTTTGTGAAAGGGTAAAAGGAAAATGAAGAGCAGCGTTTCAAAATCTGGTCCGAGTGACATATTCGTAAATACGGAACTGATTAGGTGTCCTGACCATTAGGTTAGTAATAATTAGTCTTCGAGCACAAAATATCTACACTTATAATATACATCAGATTATGACCAAATTTTTCAACCTCGAATAAGGTCATATTATAATATTTACTATCAACGCAGTATTATATTTGACTTGATATTCTATATCTATATCCACTCATGAAGCATGAGATCGGTCAGTAAATTCAAGATATTATATCTTATAAGTAATATCATACATGTTCTGTCTTTTTATTTTATTATAAAAAATATACAACTCTCTTATGCACCATTAAAATATCGATTACTTATATCGATATTTATAAATTACCTTAAATTTTACCGGTTAATTAAAAAATCTATTTATAATATTTTTTTAGAACCACTATAACGAAGCAGAGAGCTTTCATAGGACTTACAACCATCAGTATTATAACTCATAATCCTTTAACACATATGTAAATAGAGATTTTGGTTTCAAAAAACAAAACTCAGGCACTGACTTTAACACTTCTTCTATTTAATTCTCCCATCAACAAAAAAAAACACCTACCTTTGGCTAAAAGAGATAATTACACACGAATACATCAATAAATTATTGAGTTTCACAAATTGAATGAAACAAACAAGGATAATATTTTGCATTAAAAGAAATGGGAAATACGTACCCAAGAAAAGATTAAAATATTATAATATATTATTATAATAATTCATTTAAATTTATTGAAAACTATTATTGATTATAAACATAATCTGACAATATCGTTCGAAAAAACTCTCTCAATCATTCGTTTGTTTAGGAAAAAAAAACTTTGACGAGCCTACAATCGTTCGCAATCGAGTTACGTAATAGGTACCTATATTAAATCTTGTTTCACCCCCTAATTATTACTAATACATACACGACACAACGTGACTGTTCGCCCTCCGCGTGCACAACGTTATGCGCGTGACGTGTAACAAGCTCGCGTGTTTTTAGTACTTAACGACGATGCCGATCGGAACCATGGCGCAAAGCACCGGCGGCGAGACGTCGGCGGCGGCGGCGGAGAACAGCGCGTCGTCGACGGCCGGCGGCGCGTACAGTCAGCTGCTGACGGAGACGGGCGCCACGATCAAGACGGTGGGCGAGGAGACGACCAAGGCGGCGGAAGAAGCGATCAAGGCGAGCGGGCGCATGACCCTCACCGTTGGCTACCTGCTCAGCCAGATGTTGAACGGGCTGAGCGCGACCGCGGCCACCGGCGCCGAGTACCTGGCCAGCGGCGCGAAAACCGTGGACGGCATGCTGAGCACCGTGCCGGTGGTTCGCGTGGTCATGGGCGGCCTCAAAAACGTCGCGACCGGCGTGTCGAGCACGTTCAACGAACAGTCGCAAACCGGACGGAAATTACGGCAAAAGCTGTACCAGGACCTGCGCCAGAAGCTGGACAGCAGCGACACGGCGACCGGGAACGCCAACGCAGCGGTATCGTCCGCGCCCGTCGCCTAGAAATGCCAAAGAAACGTGTAATCACCGACCGAAGTCGCTCGTCGTCAATCAACATAAACAACACGACTTTATTAGTTTTATTTTTTAACATTAAAATTCGTATTGAATTCATTCCTAAGTTTGTTTTGTTTTATTTAATTCTAAAATGCGATTCTCACGCTCGTCGGCCGACGGCTGTGTGCCACGATTGTTTCTAAACGGTTTTTTACACTGAAGGTTCTTGACCTGAGCGTCGGCTTCCTTAGGAGACATGACAGCATTATAGGAGAGGCGTGAAAATGTTTAAAGACCATGGATATTAATAATTTTATTCTCATTATTATAATAAATTGTATTTTGCATTATAACTTGGCGTATGTGTTTAACGTACAAATGTTGTGTTATCCTTTTATCTTCAATAATATGGAGAATACTTTAGGGAAATTTTATTTATATTAACCTCAATATAGAAGCAGGAACACTCGTTACTACTATCAGAAGACAAACTAAATGTAAGAAAATTTACTTAGAGCAGAAAACTATTCTCGGACCAAAATTCCAAGTGCAAAAGTAGCATTTGAATGTAGTTGGATACAGGGAACATAGTCAAAAGGGAGGGATTATCAGATCACAATGATTTCCAACCATATAAAAATTGTAGAACAGAATATTTTCAAGTTTGAAAAGCTTCAAATTTAATGAAAACATTTGTTTTAGTTTTTGATTAAATTTTTTTCATGCAATTTAGATTATTACCAATCAATTATTTTGTAAATAAAAATAATGATTATACAATATTATTATATTTGTATTATTATTAAAAAGCAGTGATATAATATAATATATTGATACCTCGACTTTCTGATAAAATAACATTTTAATTTCACTAAAAATAGACGAGCAGTTTTTGAAACAGAATCTAAATAAAATGCTACTCAATATGAAATATTTTACTAAAAATCAAGAAAATTAACAAAAGCTGTATCCGAAAACCAACAGAATTTTTGCCACGACTAAAAAAATATACCAATATAAAATAAATGTATTATACATAAACTATATATTTTATCTAAAATTGTTTCGTCTATTTTTCGTTATATCATAATACAAAATGATCATAAATAATAAAAGTAAATAAAAAACTTTATCCAGATTTTAAAGAAATAATATAGATTCTACTCGCACCATGGGTATTCTTTGCTCATTGAGTTCGGTACTCTTGGTGGGTGTTTTGAATTTGAAGATAAAGAAATTAATTAAAGAATCAATAATTAATTTCATCAATTAAACGATTCTAATTGGAGCTTCAATTAATTAATTATTGAATACATAAATATAGTAACCTAAACAAATAAAATCAAGCAAATACATTGGTTGGATAAAAATACCCAGGGACAAATTGTACAGTTAGGCGAAAAATCCAAACAATTTTATTATAAGAGAACGACCGATTGACAACTGTTGAAATATAAAGGTTGTTTTATCTTATTTTCCAAAACAATTTTCGAAAACTAAAAGAATTTTAATTAAAAAAAAAAAACAAATATTGTCATAATCCCAGTTTTGATAATTTCTGCAGCATTCTTATCGACGAAAAATTTAATGTTATCGAAGAAATGACAAACTTTCAAAGAATTACTGTTCTTGAAAATAATCAAATAACTGATTATTATGACACAACATTCCGCATTCTTCAATCGAATAGAATTTAAAAATTCGATACAGAAATTACATTTAAATTAATACAATCTAAACAATAAATTGTATCCACCAAAAACTTAAAACATTCACATTCCGCCGTTAACGGCAAATAAGACATCTAATAAGTTTACGACGTTTGGCATAATCGATTTGTACATTAAATTTACAATAGCCAACCGACAATCTGAAAACTTGTTATTAGATGAAGTTCTTAAATCTATCGATTAAGCGAGTTTAGGAGTGGGCCACATTTGGAAAAAACGAAAACACGTATCAAAATATTTTAACAAAAGGCTTTGAAATGTATGTTCGAATACATTAAACCAGAACAAGTGTTCGAATACGAAATTTATAGTTAAGAAATCATTTACAAATTCTTGTTATTTAATACCAATTTTATTTTTATCGTTCTCAATAGTACCTTTAAAAACGATGTGATAATGTTTATTTGTTTACTTTTATTTTACAAACTTTTCGCCCGACTGATTTCAAAATGGATTTTGTGTCCCCGGATCTTTTGAACGCTATTTACTCGCGAGTATTTCGAACACCATCGAGCTACCTGCTAATAAAAAAGAAACTCCTGCAGTTTAACGTCCGAGTGCCCGCAACAGACACACTTAAGTGCGTGTATTCGTATACACGTGTACTCGTATGCATGCATATATTATATAATACGTATACGCACGTATAGTACACTCATAACAACGACCGACACCGCCGCCGCGCCGCGTTTTGTCCGCGATACAACATAATAACGCAATGACAATATACCGTCATTAAACGTGCATAATAATACGCGCGGACTGGGCGCATCGCTATGATGTCCCCGGCACAATGCGCGCGGGACCGACCGACTGACGAGGAAGTACCTATATTATTATCCGCAGTAAACACTGGGAATAATATCTATTAAGCAGCATCTGTCGCCGCCGTGTTTGTTTACGCGACGCACATTAAAATATACATATTATTTATTATCATTATCGTGCCTATACCCACACCCGTAATACCTACGGTATATTACCGCGTACCGGAGGTAAGTGAGTATTATTATAATATATGCGTACACACATTATTACTCGGTCAGGTACTCGGCGGGCAGAGGAGAAAAAAAAATGTGCGACGGTGCGGCACACCGTGCACAATACGTATTATAATAATACGCACGAAAATGGAAATTATCATTGTCCGTCCGCGGCTTTACTCCTGTTATTGTTATTACCATTATTGTCGTACACATATTGTTATTATTATTATTACTATTACTATTAGTATTATGTCGATATGTTATTAAGTACGTCAGAGCGTACGTCCTCTTATCTCTCGTCGTCGTGGCTGCAGATGGAGACGTATTATATTGTCGTCGTCGTCGTCTCATCCTCTTTGCGGTTACATTGTGCACGCCGAAATGAAAACCGCACATAGATATGCGTTCGCAATAATACCGATTATAGAATAATCTGTTACACACATAACGCTGCATGCGACGACGGCGGTGTACAGGGTGTTTCATGTAAGGACACAGTAATTTTCAAAAATTTTTTGAATAGAGACCCCCAATTTTTTTACGTTTCCTCAATGCCACCCGTTTTTAGCTCACATTTCAAGCAGCATACTTAATACTCATGCCTTTAAGTTAAATGTTCATATGAGTTATTAATATTGTACTTTTATATTCAAATAATAAAATTACAATATATCTGGTAATTATTATTTAAAATACAAAACAAAATTAAAGAATGGCAAAAATGTACAGTAATTCACATATTAATGGGAAACTATTTTTTTAATTATATACCTTAAAATAATAAAAAAATTTTGGTTATAAATTTGGCAACCTATTATTCGTAACTCCCTTGGGGGTTGCAACCCCAGGTTGAAAATCACTGGTGTAGAACAACTTTTTAGCTAATTAACAAAAATAACAAAAAAAGTGATTGTGAAAAAATTTAGTATTCAATTTAGGTAATTAAAACGATCTGTTTTCTATTATTTAATTACGAGAGCAATTATTACGAATAAGTGAATATCACACTCACATTTATTGTACTAACGTACAACATTTATCTTAAAATAAAAAACTCCTGAATTTGAAAATATTTATTTTAATAGCGCATAAATATTTACACAATGATACTTGTACAATATTAGTCTGTGGCAGTATAGTTCAAAGTTAATATTGAATACCATACAAACCCGTATTAACGAATATTACTCAAACTATGATTGAAATAAATCTTATCACGGAATTTTTGCATTTTGTAAAATGAACAATTTTTCTAAAAAAAAAACTCTTAGTCTTTACTATAAATTACTTTTAGTTAGATTTTTGTCAACCACGCTAAACCTAACCAAAAACGTAAATTGCGCCCAGTCAAACGATAGCTAGATGGCTACTTATACACCGCACGTGAATAATAATTTTATAATTTCAGTAACAACGAAAATAAGTCATCAAATCAGTAGGGAGTACAAAAAGAATATCTGAAAGGTCGATGCGTATGGAATGAAAAAAGTTTGAAAAACGCTAAGAGGAAGCAGAGAATACCGAAATTTCAATAAAAAGTTACTTACATGTATATTTTACATTTTTACAGGTTCTTATATGTCCGAAAGTACAATATCAAAATACATTTTCCTTACAGCTATATAACATGAGTAAAATATTAATAATGATTCATAAACACGAGTTATTACTAACATTGAGGTGGTGTTCAAATTCATAAAATCGGGAGTAACAGTTCCTCAGTATTTATTAAATATTCTTCTGTTAAAAGGTTAAATTCTTCAATGATGGCTATGTAATAATTTATTGAAATAGTAACTTCTTGCTCGATAAACATATTATACTGTATAAATACTTCACACATACTGTATAAATAAGTTGATTAGGTCTGTTGGTTATGCAACTTTCTCTTATCGGAACTTTTGTAAAGGATTTTTGACGAGAAAAGCAATTTACACACGACTACATACAAAAACAATTGCATATGACTTTGTTAATTAATTCAACAGATAAACTAAGAATGGTTTCCTTAAAAATTCAACCCAGGGAACAAAACGCAGCATTTTTAATTTGTGAATGTTCGTAATGCTGTTTGAGTAACCCTCGATACTGTAAGTCAATCAATGATCTAGGTAAAAAATTAAATAAATAGACCACTAAAATTGTATTGCCAACACAAGTTTTATATCCTACCTAAAATAAAAAAGTCTTAAGTAAGAGTATGTGAGAAGACCAATAAATTAGTGAAGTAAATATGGAAATTCAGGGTATGCGTTCATATTGCGTTCACATAAGTCTAGGCGGACATTTTACTTTTTCAGAATACTGTTTTTTATTGTATTTAGCATAAATATCTATGCGTTAAAAATTTATAAAAAATATGATCAATAGTAATATTTTCTTTTATTATTAAATGAGAATCATTTGAATAAACATCATATAATATATATATATATTGTATTATATTGTTCATAAATAATAAATTAACTCTTCATTTTTAGAAATCGCATATAATTTATTAATACATTAAATGTTTGTCTATATATATTTCATTAATTACATTTTAAAACACGGGACATACTTCACACCAAGGATGTTCTTCGCTCCTCAGATGAAATACTCTTAGCATGTGAGTTGAATTTTAATGAAACGATGAATCGTTTCTTGTTAGTATTATACAATTGTTAATAATAGGAGAAAGTTTCAGATTTCTAGTACTATTGTTTTTAGAATTATGGTTAAATTACTAAAATAGATTTCATGAAAAACCTGTTTATTGTATCTTTTGGCTATTTTTCTAAAATTGTCGGTAGGTTTCCTTGTTTTTGGAAAAAGTATTGAGAATTTTGAAAAATGACTTTTTTAAGTATCACTTGAGAACCATTTTTAATAAAAAATTACTGTATGAAACTTTTGGACAAGAACATAATATATACGAATATATACACTCGGAATCTAATAGACTAATAATTAATAAATATTTGAGTATAAAATATACTTATGAAATATTATAATATATGCACCTAGTTTTATTATTTTATATTCAAACCGAATGGGAAGGGGCCCTTTAAATTTTTTGATTGGGTGCGTAGTTTTATACTTATGCCACTGCAATAAACCATAATGAGCTTAATTATGCTCTCACAATCGTCCATGCGATTCTTTCTCATGAGGGTGTGTCTAAAATTAAGTGACATTTAAATCGTTCGTTCAATCGCATCAATTGCAATACTACTCCTGATATGACGTGACGGTCGGACTTCCGACTTCTTGAGATTCCGAAACCAATTCAGCGTCATTGAAAAGCCTTGATATAAATATTTTAAATAAAAAAATCACATAATAATAAATAGTAGTTATTTTTTTCGTTGTTTAAAATAGTAAAAACTGACCATACTATTAAGATTCATGAAAATTTAAAAAACTGAAATATTCAAAATAAAAATTAGTTATTTTCATACAGTACATGTCATTGAACTACATATTAAGCTAAAAAAAAAAGTGGCACTCAAGGTATACATCAATGACAATATACGTTGTGTTAAAAATGAGATTTTCGCTGTACACGAAAAAAGGACAAATTTATATTTGTATTATTTTATAATAAAGTAAAATTTCAATTCTTTGACGAAACGGCAATCGAAAGAAAAAAAAATACGTTGGAAAAATATCGGATATATTGTCGTTTTATAAAATGGCTATTTTAACCAAGGCACTTGCAATAAATAACCTCATAAAATTATTGCTTTTTCGCAAAATAGTCATTATACTAAAAGTACAGGCCCTACCTAGCAGGAAATGAACGAAAAACGTTTTTTTTTAAGAACTTGAGTTATATTTAAAAATTAAAATCAATAGATAAATCAATATGCCGTGACCAGCATGATTTGTAAGTTCTAAAAATCGGTCTTCTCGTAATATCGAGTTCGAGTTTCCGTACGTACTCTCGTTCTATACACAAAGCACCCTGTATAATATTATAATATTGTGTAATACGTAAGTAGGTGCGTGTAACCGCCGAGACGCAAACACGAGAACGCGGTAATGCGCGGTCACCCCGGCGGCTCGACCGGACGACTCGACGACGATACGCGGTTAGGAGGTGTATTATTTATGAGTGAACGGACCCCGGGTTCGGCGGCCGGAGGGGCGGCGCGCATCTGCCGGCGGGGCATTACGTACGGCGAGAGGAGAACGTCGTGCTGCAACACAATACGCGTAACGCACCGCCGCCGCACATCCGTCGTATAATCCTCGAGTACTATTTTGTCCACGTATTATGTTATTATGTTCTTCCGCGACCGCGAGACGAGTGGCGGTGGCAGTGCACGGTGATCGCATTAATAACAATAAAGAGAGAGAGAGAGAAAAAAATTTACTCTTACGCCACTCGGGGCTCGTAATCGAATATCCCCACGGGTGCGCGCAATCGTAACATTGTTATTATTATCTGCAACCGGTAATGGACGCTAGACGGGACGACGACGTTCCCGTCGACGGTCACGGGACAAGAGGACGAAGGGGAACAGTGTACTCGGTGACCGTTCGGTATATTAATATTGTGATGTTGTCGTCGAGGCACAGATTATCGTGCGATAAAAAATTCGAAACATTTATAATATATATTGTATTATAAATAATTATATATTTAATTACGTTTTATGACGTGATCGCTCCCAATTAAATGTTTAATAAAAAAAAAAAAAACCCAAAACATTCAATAAAAAATTACTTCTATGCGAATTTAAAATGTAGATCTCATCTAAATTTTTCGCTTCGTCATCGAATTAATTACAAAAAATCCAGAATTTTAGATTCTAAGTGAAAAGAAGGAATTGTGCTATTACAAAGTAGTGTACGATATTCGCTTAGTATGACCTACCGCACCGTGTGACCTACCGATGATTTAAACGGTGACGTACTAAATATCAATAATGTTTTTTTCTGAGTAATAATTCATTTAAAAAAATACGAAATAGCACAAAACATTGTTTGTTAAAAAAATCAATTATTTTTTGTGTACAATTACTTAAGTATAAAGAGTTAATTTTTACCATTCATTAAAAAAAAAAAAGTCTCCAATAAGCAATACACTATTTGTTTATCAATAAAAAATATAAAAATAATTGACCATGCCTGTAATATATCGATGATTTATCGATGACATGATATACAATAAAATAGGATGACTTATGGCTGTAAAAAACTAAAAACCAGTTATTACTTTTACATTGAAATTATAAAGATAAGCAAACAGAAGTACGGTACTCAGGTCACATATTAAACGCGGTAAAAGGGGCAATTCATATACTGAACTCGGTTTTCGTTTAATAGGTCACATACTACACAAATACTGATTGAACAAAAAAAAATTATAATTTTGTTTTTTAAGAAAAACATTTTGTAATCAAAAACCTGATCGGATTAATACAACATTTAGGGTAGATTTCCGACAAATCTTTCTGTTGGTCTTGTATGATAAGAAAATGGTTTTTCTCTAATCTAAATAGTTTTTCCACTAACAGACAAAAGCTAAGAGAAAATATATAGTAAACTAGATTTTCATAAAGTCAGATAAATTTTATTCATTATCTTGTTTCACAACTCTATTTTAGTTTATTTTAGATTCTGTATGGAGCGGAGAAGCTAGTGTTTTTACAATGATGTTTATTTTTTATTTTTTTCTGTAAACACTTTTTTATAAAAAAATATTTGTCCAAAAATTTTAAACAGTAACTTTTTGAATCACAATTTACCTCAAGATGGTACTTTTGGAAAGTTATTTTTTGAAACTGTGAATATTTTTTCCAAAATTTGGGAAAAGTTATCCGACATATGACAAAAACGCCTCTAAATGTTTTTTTATATATATATATAATCCAAACTTTATAAGAATAAAACTGACTGAGTGAAAAATTATTTATTTTTTTTTTTATTGTATTAACAAACTGTATAATTTTTAAGTAAAATTGTCTTGAAAAACTGAAGCTCTGCTCAGAATTGTCTTATTGAAGAAATAATTTCTTTAATATTCAATAAATGCATCATGAATATTCCACCAAAAAGCGAAGAATATACATGGTACAAAATATGTCCGGCTGTTTAAAATTTACTTTGGAAAATGCTAATTTATTATTTGCCTATTTTTTGTGGCCGTAGGTAGTCACTGACTCCAGTGGCACAACCAGTATTTGTTCAAGGGAAGGGTTCATACTTGCTTGATTATAGACATTTCAATTAAAGAAAAAAACCTGGTACCTCTAATACTTCAGCTTCAACTAATGAAACAGAAAATGTAATTAATATTTGTTATAATTTAAAAATATCTGGAAATAAATCAGGATTACAAAGGTTATTTATTTCAATAATACCTTTTTGTTCTATAATATTGTCATCCAAATAACTATTCCATAAAATTTATTATAATTTTACTCGATCAAAATCGCCAACATCAGTAGCATGAAATTCAACGAGTTTTTTTAATTTTTAAATTTCATCGACAGATTTCGTCGTTGCTTGCAGAAAAAATCTCAACAACTCAAAATCTCAACTTTCCTTTATTAATGGTTCATCAATATTTAGTGGTCTGGAATCACGGTAACTAGAGTTAGAATTTTGTAGCTCTAAATGCTGTGAAAAAAACAATTAAAAGGAAGCAATCAAGCACCAAAAATCTTTAAAAAAAGGACAAAATGTCCAAAAATAACAAAATAAAATTGTGTGCATTTCATTCTATGTAGCATAAATCGAATTTATATCTGACTTATCTTCTTTTTAAACCAATAGAAAAAGAAATCAAATTCCTAAAAAATCATAACTCTAACAATGACCCTTTATAACTAAGCTTAATGGACACAAAGAATTACTGATTCAACTACGGGAATCATAATTTTTTTATTATTTTGTTTTTAAATTTTTTCGGCTTTGTTAGTGTGGTTGTAAAAAGGATTAGATATCCTTATATTCGAAATTCATTGAAAATCTATTTTAACACTATTTTGATGGTTTAAAGTTTTTTCATGACTAACCATATTTCCTACGAAGGTTTCCATTTTTTAAATGCTATAATTTCTTTACTCATGACGCCATAGAGAATTCATATTTTTAGTCTTATAAATATTTTCAATTTTCATTGATATTCAGGCCATTACTACAGAATAAACTAACTTTATCTGGTCGATTATACGCTTATAGCATTTTTCAAACTATTTATGTTAAAATTATCATATTTTTAATATCTTAATACAGAAAATATTACAAAATTATTATTTTTGTAGATAATAACAGTTCTTATAAGTATATTTTATTATTTGAAATAATTTATATGAAAATAAATAATCTTAAATATAGTCCTGAGGGAGGGGTCCAGACCCGGGATCCAACCCCATGGTTGCGCCACTGACTAACTCTAAAAAAATTTGCAGCGTCCTGACAGGTTGGGTAAATATGAATTCCTACATAATACCTAGCAGGTAAAAAAAAAATGAAAGAAAACGTATATTATATTATGTTAAGTCCTACATGACCGAATAAATAAATAATATGTTAACTACATACATTTAAATGAATAATATGTTAAGTAGGTTTACGATAGGAAGTAAAATGAAGTAAAAAAAAAATGAACATTCTTCTAAATATGAAGTGATTTTTGATAAAAACTTCAATTAAAATCTGAGTGAAAACTTTCATACGCATTTGTAATTTGTATTTTAAACATGAATTAAAGAATATTTTCAGAATATTTTTATGCGTTAACAAAATCAGTCATTTTATAACGTCTCAAATTCATCGAACACTGCAAGTGATTAATATACAACATAGTTTATTAATAAGTACCTATAAACAATTATGTTTTAACTCTACTTTCATGTGCAAAACTAAGTCAACCATGAATATTTATAGTATTGCAGTATTGTATAGTGTAGAAACTTATATATCTTGTTTTTTACCTGACCCTCTCGTGTAGGAACTATTTACTGGTAGGCCAGTCCAGTGTCCAGCTTTTATCCGTTGGGTTTAAAGCAAACGACAAGTTGATATAAATACAAATATTGCACGGCTTGCCTACAAAATATATTAATTCGTAAACGTCAGATTATTAAACCCTTTCTGTGTTCATTATACATTTGACTCATTCGAGTATAACTATCATTTCTCTTTTGTAACAATTACTTCTTATTGTAGGTATAAGGCGATTGGATATCGACCGCTTTTAAGGAGTCATGATTAGGCAATTTCTTCTGTATAATTACGCAATGTCTTTGTGTAATGTAAGTGAATTTAGTGCATTGATGGTGAAGAGCAGAACAGAAAACTCTCGCATGTGCACGCACAAGTTATAACTGAACACGTGTATTTTATAAAACAAAAACTACTTATCTAACTTCAATCGGTACGATTGATGTAGTGAAGCGATAACAATTATGAAAACAGATTGAATTTAGCGTGAAATGTACATGAAAATGATAACATGCGATTTATTGAAATTTTGTTTTATTTATTTATTTATATATTTATTTTTTTAATAATAATTCATTCAATTTTCAAAAATTTTCAAATTTTTAAATTAATTTCTTTTTTTAAAGTTAGGTGCTGAGATTTAAAAATTAGCTTAACCGTTCTTATGTAGACTCAATTCTGAATTCATATCTGTTTTTGGAATTCTTATCGCTTTACTACCCATCAGTCGAACTGATTGAAGTAAAATGAATAGTTTTACAGCTCATTTTTTACCGCTATACAATGGCCTTAATACAATTATCGACAGAATGAAAACATTGCAATCGGTATGATTTCACATAAAGAAATAAAAAAAATATAATTATGATAAAGGACTTCGAATAACACATATGGTGTATAAAATAACATTTGACATTATTATATACGCCGAATTAATGACCGATTTTTTAACTTAATAACTCTTTTGAGTTGTGGGCCACAGTCTATAAGGTTTTTATTTAAATCGAAAAATTCACTTCTAGCCAGTATATAACATTTATGTACTGACCATAAATTTTTATCTCGTAATTGAATAATTAATACCGTTATTAGAGCTCGGATTTCTCGGCATTTATAAAACTAAAATATTTATTATAATTATTATTATTATTATTATTTATAATAAACTATGAATATGGCATAATCTATTTTGAAAAAAAATATTTAAAACAGTTTAACATAACATGCATACATATTCGTTTTATTAAACAGTTGATTTTAAATAAACATACCTATTATATTTTATATTTGATCAGTCTGAAATACTGAGTAAGAAAAAATGTTCTTCATTGAATTATACTTAAATCTTCATTATTTATTTTTTATTACAATGACACATTACATTTCTTTCTTAAAATGAACAGTGTAAAATAAATTTAACTGTTTCGTAGATATTAATTTATGATACATTAATGATAACGTTTTTTTTAAAATAAACATCCGGAATTAAGAAAACCCGGCTGTATTTTTTTCATTTATTATTTTTTTCACGATTTCGTACCCTCGACGTATCGTTCGATCGTTCATCACGATATAATGCATTATCTATTTATTATACGACGTGCTGAAAATGTTATATCATATTCCATCCCCTCGGCGGCATATTGCTTTTCCATGCGGACATTTTGTTTCTACTCGCTTTGAACTCGTCAATAACGGTCGACCCAAACACTGAAGCAAGCACGGCCACTGCTTTTTGTTGTAATGATCGTGTTTTTATAAAATTATACAATAAACCCGAGATAATGAATATTTTCATACATTGACATTTACTAGATACGCAGAAACGAATCTGTATTCTAAAAGTCATTCTTTGTACATAAAACACAGTTTAAGACTTGATTTTCGCTAATTTAGGAACCTAAATATATTGTAATGTAAGGAAATTTATAAACAGTAAAATCATATTATTATAATACGTAAGAGCTATTTTGTCTCGTAAAAATTCTATTTTCGATTTCACTACGAAAATATTAGTGATTAGTGATTTGTTTTGTTCGACCTAATAAATATATATTTCTTAATACCGTACTTTAATTTTGAAGTTGGTAATATAACTGAAAATGATGTGTATTTCATTACATTTAAACATTAAATTTAACAAATACAATACACCTCTAATAATTAATTAATTCTTATTTGTACATGTCTATTGTTGTTTAATATTATTGATATTCTTTTTTGTGATATGCATATGAGAAATATAAATTACAACAATTTGTATTGTAAGTGTATGATTTATATTGCTCATATTTTGGACAAGATAATTTTTTCGAAAAAAAACATAACTTACTCATGAGCATATTATATACATTTTATAAGAGTTTTCGATGCATAAATAGAAATTACCTATAGCTTTTATACTGCATAGAAATATACGTTAAAACGTTGTACGATGTCACATAAAATTTTATTATTACCAATCGTCTAATTCTATAGTAGTTATTGTTATTCTATACGAATGAAAATTTTCCATTTTACCAAAATGCGTTTTAGCCGAAATTTCCATTCTTCTATAAACCGTTATTAGAAATTACGTCATTCGTCGAAACGACTAGGTACCCTCTATGAGTTGGAAATCAGACTATCAATAATAAAATAAGCCTATAAAAAAAAAAAAAATGAAATAATGATTCAGATTTCTTTCAATAATACACTGAAAATATTTTTAATCGCAATATGGTATATTTTAAATCTCCATGAATAATAAAACTACTGGTTTTATTCACTTCAAAATGTAGGAGTATTGTAGAAAATGTCAAATATGAACAAAAATACAGTTTTACTTTACGAGAAAAAAAACATAATAAAATAATGTATAGTACGTACCTAATCAATGACGCGTTCATAATTTAGTGTATGGATTTTTCAAATGTGATTGAAATTTCAAGAAAGAACTTTCTATTATTTTAAAATGGGTTGAATATATTACGGTATTTTATAATTGCATTTCACTTCTCAACATGTATTTCAGAAATTCCAAAGACGTCGAGCATGAACATCGGAGAAAAATAAATAACTTATGAACAGTTTTAAAAGGGCTTCATATTTCAACTGCAAGACTCAACAACGATTAATGTGAAATAGATTAATACATTAACCAAGAATAGCAACGCAATATACCACAGAAATTGGAAAAAAAAACGTTGCAATAATTAATTAAAGTTCAAACAGTAAATCTCTACAATCACAACCATTTATCAAACTTGAATCGCTTGAAGCGAAACGATGAAAGATCAACCAACCGAGTCATTAATTAACTTTAAAACTGCATTTCTTATAATTTCAAGAAAATTCTCAATTCGTAATGTGTTAGACTATTTTAATATTAAAACACCTGGATTAATAAGAACAACGATAATTTCATTGACATTTTTAAGACATTATTAATTCAGTGCAGTGTAAAATAATGTCAAGACTTTAAAATATTAAACACTTCACTTTCTAAAACAGATGCAATTGTTAATTTATAATAGTTTAGTAAATCAGTAACCCATTATAGTAATTTTTCTGCAATGTGAAATTTACTGCATTATTTTTTTTTCTTTGTACACAGGTTTTTTTCTGTTAATAAAAAATAATACTATTCTATTTAACTTTATATTCATTTTTTAGACTGCCTAATACTTTTAATTTTCAATTATACCAATGGGTACTTTATGAATGTGTAATTAAAAATCCGGACATACTTCGCACGATGGGTGTACTTCGCACGACGGGTGGTATTCTCTTGACGGGCGTATTAAATTTTAAAGAAACAATAAATCATTTCTTCAGTAAAACGATTCTGAACGATGGAAGTTAATAATATAAGAAAAAAAAATGTCCAAAATTTTTTTTCACATTTTCAAAATTTTCTTATGCCAAAATCTTTTTTATAGGATTTTCTATCTATGTTTAAATTTTCATAAAATTCTGATCAAAAAATTATGGTTTTCGAGTCGT
>JAIPRM010001660.1:0-35995 GCA_025469315.1 Stegophylla sp. TES_Ste_2020
ATTTTTTTTTTCTTATATTATTAACTTCCTTCGTTCAGAATCGTTTTACTGAAGAAATGATTTATCGTTTCTTTAAAATTTAATACGCCCGTCAAGAGAATACCACCCATCGTGCGAAATACACCCATCGAGCGAAGTATGTCCGCTTTTTTACACATAAAAATACTATAAAAATAATTTATTGTTGAAATGATTTTGTTTTGGTAAGTTTTGTATTAAATTTTGTTTTAACTTTTTTGAACATGTTTTGTTATGAATATTTTATTTTGAATGTTTTACTGAATGCTTCATTGAAAATAAGTGTATAAATGCATGCAAATTTTGTGTATTACTAGTATACATATTATACATATTACATTTGTGTCCTAATCATGATAGTCTCGATATGAAATTTTGAAAAAAGTTGGTTGGCAGGCTGGCAAATGAACAAAATAAAAGAGTGAAGTTAGCTTAAACCGCAGAAAAAAAAATCTATGGACTAGATTATCGGAGTAACAATAGTCTCAATTTGATGTGATAAACGAAAAACAATGACAAAAAGTGAACGATTCCAGCGGAAAACTACGAATGAAAAAGGGAAAATATTGAATTGGGTTACCCAAACGTCCATAGGCGCCGCGAGGGGGATGCAAGGAGGTGCACTTACACCCCCAAGTATTTTAAAAAAAAAATAAAAAATATTTTTTGAAAAAATTGAATGCTTGTGGAATTATTGTATTTTACACAACTATTTACAAGCTACATATATATTTATATATTTTTAATAATGTAAGTGTTAAGGGTTAACGTCTAGTTATTTTTTTAAATTTCTCAATTGAATTTTCATTGAATTTAGTATTCTCTTCTTTTTTCGTATAAAGTCAGCATATACTATGCACCCCCCTGACAACTATTCTGGCGGCGCCTATGCAAACGTCCGTAAAGGTTGCATACTTCCGCCATAATGCAATTATGTCTAATGAATGAGACTTGAATGATGACATCAATTTACTCATCCATTAGGTGACACGTATGAGAAGAAGAAAAAAAAGAAGGTGAAATATCAATCTGAAATACTTGAACATACCAAAACTGTACGTTACGCTTTGCACGTGGAGGTCGTCTCGCGTCTGTGACAGCCTTCACAAGAATATTATTATTAGTATATTCCCTTCTGTAATTGTTTCTACGACTGAACCATCATCAACGCTGCTCTAAGGCAGTATTAACTGTCCTGTTGCGGTCGTGACTGATAATGATGTGAACAGATTCGTCTTGGAGTCATCGGAAGTCGCGGTCGATTTCATCCGTGACTTCCGCCGACACGGTCACGGACTTCAACGATGACGGCGGTGGACACTGGACCTATACCTACGTCAGTATTATTTTATTTATCAACGGCCGCGTCTTTCCCTTTTCGGGCAAACACTGCACTGATTTTTTTTTCGAAAATCTCAAAAGTTTTCCCCCGGAAAAACCAAGACAAATCTAATCCGGTGAGATCGGTAGAAAATCATCTCGTTTCGTAAAATCGATTTTAGTTGCTTTGCCGTAATTCCAAACCTATTACTTTTAGAAACTTGAAATTTTCACTCGTTATCACGTCCTGCATACCGAGTGTTACGTTTTTAAGCCGTTAAGCGCGAGCGCGCGCACATGACCGCGGCGACTCGTCGTGATTCCGCCTAAAAGTTTTGCCAAAGCGATCTCGCGAGAAAGTCGGAATCCGAGGAGTAACGATAATAATAATAATAATAATAATTTTTATTAGCATCATACTGTGACCCGCACGTACCGGACGGCACACACACAGTCGGCGAGTTCGCAGTTTTCGCGTGTCGATTTCGCGCACTTCCGTTCTACGGGTGTACAGAAACTACGTAAAGTATTACACACGCGTGCCGTATAGAAACTCGCGCCCAATTAGTATTGTCAACATGTCATAATATACTAAACTCTGCTCTCCATAATACTCTGAAGAGACTGAGAGAGAGAGAGTCCAGAGAGACAGCACTAAGTTCCGCGGTAAATAGAACATCGTTAGCGAGATCACAATATAATATACGTTCACCACACCTATGACTGAACTTAGAAAATCTATACATTGCTGAATGTAAATTGCTGACTGTAATTCATTGGCATGGCTAGGATACATACAAGAGCAAATATATGTTTTTTTTCAAATTAACATTATACGAGTATAATACTATTATATTTGCTTGAATGTTTGTACGTATTCAATCGTTTCAATTTAATTCAATTTTTCAATTTATTTCAAAATTTACTTTATATTGTAAAATATTCATATATTTTAGTTAGGCTTTCAATAATGCTTTTAATATAAAAGTTTATTTTAATCAGGTGTTGTTTTTTTATTTTACTTAAAAAAAAGAGATAACAAGATTTTTTTTATGGAAGTATTGAATTTTAAAAGGTGGCCAAAACTTTAATGAAATTGGCCTAATTTAAATTTGATAATCCTTCAAAAATAAAATTTTGCTCTATTGCCTATAATACATATTATACAAGTAACACTATAATGTATTATAGAATAATCAATAAACAACACGTGCGTGACCATACAAATAACGATTTAATGCTTTTTTTTTTTAATAATTCCAAAAATATAAAATTTTATAGTATTGAAATTATGCTTAGTGTACTAAGTTTATATGTAATTTACAGAAATGAATTTGTAATAATTTCACTTATCGACCAAAATTTGAACCGAATATAATAAAAAAAGTAAAGCGAAGTAAAGTAAAGGCAAGAAAGCCGGACATACTTCGCACCACAGATATTCTTTGCTCTTCGGGTCAGATACTCTTGAAGCGTTTGTGGAATTTTAAAGAAACGATAAATCATTTATTCAATAAGACGATTCTGAACGAAAGAAGTTAATAATATAAATTATCAATAATGGTCGTCATTTTCAACAAACTTATCAAGAGTATCTGATCCGAAGAGTAAAGAATATCCGTAGTGCAAAGTATGTCCGGCTTTCTTGCCTTTAATTTACTTTACATTTTTTTTTTTTTTTAATCTAATGAATAAAGGGAAAAATATTTAATGAGAAAAAAGAATGTTAGAAAAATGTCCAAATTTTTTTTTTTACGTTTTCAAGAGTTTCTTGCGCCAAAATCTTTCATATATTTATTGTCTATCTATGTTTAAATTTTTATAAAATTCGGATCAAAAAATGATGGTTTCCGAGTCTTTTTTTATCAATTTTTGGGTAGTTTTTTCAAAAAAAAAAAAAAATTAAAGAATAGAAATATTCAAAAAATGACCTCTTTAAAGTACCAACTAGAGGCAAACCCGGTTTCGAAAAGTTGCTGATCGAGACTTCTAGACAAGTAGATCCATACGAAAAAGTATATATATATATAAATCATGTATAATGGAAAATGTTGAAATAAAGAGATAAAAAATAACTTGATGTAAAACATATGTATAAAATGCGCTGAAGACATAGGCATAATATGCCTCCAACCACCACCATGCACTAATGTGCAAAATATTATGTTGGTAATCAGTTTGATTTGAAATATTAACATTTCAAATCCTTATTTAATCCTTATTTAACATGCGAATACATAATATTATAGTGTATAATATTTATATTCATCATCTGCTGCGATAATAATTAATGACTGATGTTGTTATCATTTCGTACTGTGACGCGACTTTTGTGAATATTGACAGTTAAAAGATATGATAAAGCTACATACATACATATATATATATATAAAAGTATTGCACACGTATTTATGACCATGGTATTGCACAAAAATAAAAATAAAGCAAACGGATTGACGATGACGACGTTGTTATTATTATTATATGCCACGTATATTAATATCAACCATTGTATGAAAATAATTTAATGATAAATGAGGGACAATTCAATTATTTATGTCTGTACGGATGGCATTTAGAGATCGCTCGGTACATGTAGTTTTCAAAATGTTATGAAACGTCCACACAACGGTTGTCCCACGACCAGTCACTGGAAACATAATCAAATCCTTCGTATATGTTATTATAATATTATGTTTTCCATATCGTACACGTGCGAGTGTCAAATATGACCCATATATGTGCGTATAAATCAGAGGCATACATCAAAATGTACGTTTTACCTAGCTATTATAACATCAAGTCACGTGGGCGTGTGACGGTTCTGGTAAATATTTTAAATACCCGTGTACGCATTGTTTATTTGGTACGAATTTATATTTTAATAATAATTAGTAATCACCTGCCTAGTTGAGACATGGAATTATAATGAGTTAGAATAAAATATGACGTAGTTGTACGAGCGAGCAGGCTCGGATTAATACCATCGTTGGCCCTAGGCATCTCTTTTTAAAAATTCTAAATTAATAAAACACCGTGGCATTTATTTACTTATGCCTATTTGCATATAAATGGGTCAAATGATTGCTTACAAATTAAATAACAAATGTAAAATAATTAGCTTCCCTTTAAAAGCACAAAATTAACAAACCTATTTAATATTACAATACCAACATCATATTAAGCAGAATGTAATTGCAAATCGTATTTTATATTCGGTTAAATATATACATTACAAAACATTTTGGTAAGCGTCAAAATTTCTCCGAAGAAAGGAATAGGTAACTGCAACAATCGGTAAGATCAGGCAAGTACACAAAATAAAATTTCGGGGGGGGGGGGGTATAGGTAATTATAGGTCTATAGTAATCTTCTTTTCCAATTTTCGCGTTGAAATCTCCTAGAATAATTTGTATGCAATTTGCCGGTATGTCATTCAAGACCTCATTAAGTAATGAGTAAAATTCATCTTTCTCTACTTCTTCCTTTTCCTCCGTTGGAGCATGTACATTCACAAATGCTATATTGAACCATCTGGCTGCTATTATCAACATGGTCATTCTAGAACTTATTACTTTAAAATCTTTAACAGAGTTGAGGTATGCTTTGTTTACAGCGAAACCACTCCCTCCAAGTCTTCTATTATCACATGCTCCATAGAAGAATGTAGTATTTTTTAATTGCATTGATCCAGTGTCACTCCATCTTAATTCTTGTAGTGCAATAATTCCAAGTTTATACTTCTCCACTTCATCTACCAATGTTCTAAAAGCACCAGGTTTAAATAAAGTCCGTATATTCCAAGTACCAAAACGTAGAGCCGATTTCCAATTTTCCAGTCTAGAGTCCTGTAATCCACTAATCCGAGGCAATGTGTTTGTGTCCTGAACAAAGTTGTTTTATACAGTGTCGGGTTGTTAGCCCGTCGCCAAACCCCCAACCTGGAGGACCAGACTGAGCCAGCCAGTTAAGGCCAGCTCAGAGCTCGGGGCCCCGGGTTCGCCAAACCCGTAGTGCTAATTACTTAGCACCCCCCTGAATTATTGTAACCTATAATTCTCATGTCATGAAACCGGAATCTATTAAACTAAAATCAAAATATTAAAAATATTGAAACACACGTATGGGTAACGATTAAAATCCCTATTGAACACCATGGAGTGACCACTGACCACTGTATGTAAATTAAAAATAAAGTGAACAATATTGTTTATAATCTATTTTAATTTCTTAACATTTTCAAGAACCTGAACCAAAATTCTTGACTATTCAAGAACCGGAACTGGAACCTATAAAATCATCAAGGTTCCAGTCTCTGAAACAAATCTATCACTATAATTGAATTGAGTCCTATCTTCTTTTTGGCAGGCTCGTTAGAATCGAATGTCCCTTTTTTTTTTAAAAACCGATATAGATTTTTATATTTAAGTTTATAGTGATTGCACTGACTTTTTATTTTATGGAATGTTTTAATAATTTAATCAATGATATACATTTATTTTTGTTTTGCCAGCTGTTTACCAGAAGATATTTTCACTGAACATTCAATGTTATTTTCGATTGGTGTCCTTAACTTGTGCACCCAAATAGGCAAAATTATTAACATTTAAATACATATATGAATAATGTACCAGAACACAATGAAACATCATGCATTTAAGTAATTAACTGTAACAATAAAATGTAATAATTAATAATTTTTCAAGTGAATATATATTAAAATTAAATTTAAATATATAGGATAGGCTATAAATACAGAATCATTCAATCAAAAAATTTTAATACCCATGAAGATTCATACTTGAAGTTTAAACCACACAATATACATTTTATTATAATATTTATACTATATTTATTACATTCATAAAATTTCGATTTAAGTAAAACTAGGCAGTAGGTATTTTATCAAATAATTATAATGTTGATTGTTTTTTTTTTTTTTTATAGTTCACTTTAGAAATTCGAACTACACACTTTGCGCTTTAAAACTTATTATTTTAGATTTTAAACTCTGCTGCAATATGTCGGTATATCGTGTTATATTATTGTCTTTGTCTACGATTAGATGCGATATCGTGGAAGGGTACGTGTATAGTGCAATATTTCTTTGAATTTGCTTTTATTCAAATGCAGTGGCTAACCAGTGGGTGTATTTGAGGGTTGAAACATTGTCTCACTGTCACGGTATTATTTTTTAGAAAGGTTATTCTTTGAATTTCTCAGTTCTTCAGTTTTTTTTTTTGGAAAAAACTACCCAAAATTTGACAAAAACGACTCGGAAACCATCATTTTTTGATTCGAACTATATGAAAATTTAAACATAGATAGAAAATAATATAAGAAAGATTTTGACGCAAGAAAATGTTGTACATTTTTCTAACATTTTTTTTTTCTCATTTATTATTTATATTATTAACTTCCTTCGTTCAGAATCGTTTTATTGAAGAAATGATTATCGTTTCTTTAAAATTCAATACACCCGTCAAGAGAATCCCACCCGTCGTGCGAAGAACACCCATCGTGCGAAGTATGTCCGGCTTTTTTTTTCTTTTCATATTTATTTATTATCCATTTAATCTTATAATCTGTATTCTATTAGGTAATAAGTGAACGTTAAGGCGCGTATACACTAGCGAGCCGAACTTCTAGCGAACCATTTGGCGACAAGTTCGCCAAATATTGAACAGTGTATATTATAAAAACATTAAAAACCGTTTATGCATTTATTTATTCACTCAGTGAGAAAAGACGTGAGCTTTATGTACGTTTTCAGAAGCAATTAATGTGATAAGTACTAAAGAGTTGTAGTTTTCAACCCATGTTCGCCGATTTAACTCTCAAAATCACCAAATGCTGAAGTTACTCATCGAGTCCCGTCTTTTAATTTCACACAGACGCGGTCGGTTTTCTTTGGAAAATCCCGTCATCGATTCGGGGGGGGGGGTATAACTCTTTATCATAATAATAATATAGTCTCAGGAATTTTTACAACCACATCGTACACGGAAGATTCGTATTATTATAATATTATTATAATATGTACACTGTGTACATATATGGCGCGTATGCACGCGTGAACACACTACGAGCGCGAGATTTATGCGATATAAAAATTCTCAGCGTTGTTCATTGATGTGTTAACTCTCTGACCTCTATTGTTCCCGGGAGGTATTTTGTGGGGTACATAATACACACACATATATATACTAAACACACACACACACACACCCGCTCCAAATGTTTCGGAGTGTGTGTGTATGTGTGTATTTACATTGTTTTTATTTTTTTTTGTCAGGTCTCTCGATCTCTTTCTCTCTATCTCATCACACTCACACACTCACACACACACACACGCGCACTCACACACACACACGCGCACACACACACACACACACACACACACACACTCACACAAAACAACGTGCGAGATCGTTTCTCATCCGAATAATGCGCTCGCGACACGTACACCGCCGAGTGGAAGGCAATCGATTACACTTCACGCATATAATAATAATATATTATACGAAAACGACGGCGTGGCGTCAGTCCGTCTGTGTGAGCTTGGATAAATACTTTTATCTATACATAATGTATACGCGCCGCATTATTTTAAAACCGTTATAGGATTTTACGGTTGTACGAATAGAAAAAAAAAAAAAAGTGCTGAAATTGCGTTCACTTTAGGAAAACGAAATTTCGTCCCGAACGGATTGTCCCGTATGCCGCAGAAGAATAACGCGGTGATCGCGATGCACTTACACGACAATTAGGTCGAAATTGTGTATACTGAAGTTTTGTATTATTTATCAACTCGCGATCAAAATCACCGAGAGAAGTTTCGTGCGTACCTATAAGTAATAAATTACTAATAAATCCTTTAGATGATTCACTTTGGAAATAACGTTTTAACCGGATTAAAAAAAAAAACAAAAATAGGCTTTCGTATTTGAAAAAAAATGCGACCCCAAAATCAGCAATGAAAATCATAATTTAACGTTTTTTTTTTTTTTTTATTTATCAATTTAAATGTTTCAATATACCTGGTATTTTTACAATATATTTATAATTTACAATTTACAGTTTATGAAATAATGTTTAAATTATTGTTGACAGTATTATTTTTACAAAGAAATTAAGTTAGACTTAATAGAGTAATGAGCTAATTTATAAATTGTTTGGGTCAACAAAATGTACTTAAAGTTTGAATTGTCTTGTTAGGTCAATGTTCTGATGATACCGATACAGAAAATGATGATGACGATTCTGGAGGTAGCAAGACATCTTGTGGAAGACGTGGCTTTAGTCTAGAGTTTTTGGTTCTTTTCCCAATTTTGAAGTGAAGGGCTTCTTCTGTTGTATTTAGTTTCGAATGGATTTTTATTTTTTTTACGTTAATATTATAACGCATTTGTATAATATGATGCGTGTTCGTATTGTTTTGACACACAATTCCGTAAAACTTGTTAATCATGTCATTTGTTTACCAGCAATTCGAAGTGTTATTAAAAACAATTATACCTAAGTAGTTATATCTACGTTTGGAATTCTACATGTCATAGGTCTCGGACCCTTTTAGGTCTAAAGCTGCATCTGTAGAGATATTTTTTGACATTGCGAGTAGAAATTGTTTTCGGTAGGGGTAGAATGGTAATTGAAAAATTGAAAAGAGAAAAAAAATCATCGAATAATAATAATTATTATAATATATTACTTTTTTCTCGAGAGTTTGTATCAAATAATTGAAGGGTCTTTTTGATATGCAACAAGGTGGCTTGCATAAAGTTCGTCGCATAGGTATGGGTACAGACGTTTGGGTTTTATGTATTTCATTTATGAAAATATCTACTAGCATATTATAGGCATAGAGGTATCAGATGGCTGTACTATAAATACTACTAATACCTAATAGAAATCATTCGAGAGGACCCTACTTGAAAAAAATAAAATAGACACAAGTTTTACATTTTCCCAACGCCATCATCTCTGCATTAGACCAGTCAAAAAGCTTAAAGTGTTGAATATGTTTAAGGTCTTTGTACTATGTTTATAACATCACTATTGTGTTTAGATTTCACCGGACGAATTATTATTATTGTGATTCATTATTGTTGAACTCGACATTATTACATTATGCGGTATAGTCTATTATAATATAGTTAATAAGTTTGCGTTTAGAGTTATATATTATTACGTATGTGACCGCGACGAGCAGTTAAAAGTTAAAACGCAGTCAATCAATCAACACTAGTGTACACCGCAGCATTCGACGTTATACATTTTTTGACAAATGAGGAGAAACAATTTATGAAGAGTCATTATTATATAATATTGTTTCTCGAGTGCGGCGAAAGTTCCGACGAAAATAACTCTTTATTAAAGCCATTCAATTTATCTAAAGTTTCATCCGACGACCTCGGCGCACTGTATATAAACCGATTTTCTTTATACGTTATATAATATTTTATCAGACCTCGTTATAAACTCGCTCTGAGGTACTTATTAAACTTAAGCTACGTGTTATACCGATACCGGATTGTTATTCTATATTTGTACGCAATATACGTATACCGAAACATTTTCCACAACAAAATCTGTTAGATCGAACAGCCCGAATAACTGAAACCCACGCTTACAAATTAGAAATTAAGAAATAACAACGTATTTAAATGTGACCGGAGGTAGCTTGAAAAAATAACTCGGGAATTTTGGACCTCAAAAAAACACTACGTAATACACGTTTATTATAATACAATACACGAATATCAAAAATTATATTTGAAAAATTGTTTAAATATTTTTCAAACACACTTAAAGTATACAATTTATATACTAAAAAAAAAAATCAATTGTTTAAAATTCAATATAATATACTCGACACTCGTACATAAAAAGGCCATGTTTATAAAATCAATAACTGTTTTAAATTCTTTTTTTTTTTTTAAATTAAAAGAAATTTTTTAAAAAAGGCCTCCATTTCCATCTCATTATTTTCAATCATTTTCACATAATCTTTAGATTTTGAGCGGATTAAAGGAACTATACTATAGGAAACCTATCAAAGGAAGCTGTTTTTTTTTTTTTGTAAATACTTTTTCGTATAGTAAAATCTATTTAAAAATTTCAGCGTAATTAATGAAATTTCATCGTTCATAGATAGAATTTGTAAGAAAATGGTCATTTTCATATTAAACAAAGAGTTTTTCAATAAAAATCTTATATAAAATTTAATTCTTAATCCAGTAGAAATTTATTTTATAAAAATATTCATGACATGTTTTTTTTACTCGTAGTTAAATTTTCTTAAAATTTGGGCTTAATTTATAATTTTTACAAGCGTTTAAAGTTAGAACTACGTCTATAACGACAATAATTAAAAATGCGGGGTTTCTGTTTAAAAAAATAATAATAATTGTCAATTTCATATTGTATTTGTTTAAAGATTTAATAAAATAATTCATGTCCATTTTATTATTTATATGATTGATCAATTTTGCAGTATTTTAGAATTTAAAATTCTTATTATATAAAAAAAACAGGAACTTTATTGTTCTGTATAATTAATTGAAGCCCTGAACAGAATCATTTTTATTGAAGAAATGAAATATGGTTTCTTTAAAATGTATCATCTTCTTGACGTGACTTGACTTTTGTTTGGATTGAGTACATTTCTCTAGTCCTTTCCGATATTTCGCAGTCATAATACTGCAATATTTTATAATAATTACATACTATTTGAAAGAGTTGAAAAATATAACTATAACACAAGCACACACAAAATCAAACTCGCTCATATGTTTTGTTTAGTACGTTGAGAGTATTGTTGATTTTGATAAAATATATTAACTACTTTTATATACCTAATCGGACTAATGCCTATAGTATTTTAATATGAGAAGTTATATTTTCGGAGAATCTTAAACATCACGAACCATGTATTCGCTGTTTTCAACGTGACGTTTTATTAAAATAACATGATATATAATATATTATAAGAAAATCCGCTAAAGAAATATTATGTTAATGTTACTTTTTTTATTTTATTTTATATAAAGCGTAGACATATTATCAAAGTTTAATCTCAGTTCAAACAAACCAGTGAAACGACTGCGAGTATACCTATGTCAAAAAAAAAAAAAAAAAAAGCAATTACTAACTGAAAATACGATGAGCAAAAAAAAAAAAAAAAAAACCTGCACTTTAATTAAAATGATACGAATGTTAAACGTGAAAACTTTTCGAAATAAATAAACACTTGTAACTTTTGCAGTGTTGAAATAACCCGTTTGATTAATTTCACAACAAATTTAAAGGGATACAAAATAATATACGAATCGCTATTGTAGGTGTTGGATTAATTGGAAGAGGTAAAAAAAAAGTTTAATTTGAAAAACGAGCGTGATAAATGATTGTTGTACATATAAAATTATGTAAGCCAACATTGAGACTTAAAATGCCCCCGTGAAACAATATCGTTAATTAATTCAGATTCTCAGGTCAATAGCGTATGCAAAGAAGGCTAAGGAGCTAAAGCCCTCTCCTCCTTTCTTATTTGCCGTATTACATTTTAATTTGTATGAATGTTAAATTAAATTAGGTTTCATAATTTTTAATTTCTGAGTAGAGAAAAGGAGCTAGTGGATTTACAATAATTGTTGTCAATAATGTTTATTATTTTTTTGGCTGTAAACATTATCCCCAATAAAAACCTAACAGCGAAAAAAAGGGCCGAGTTTCAGATTTTCTCCTAAAAGAAGTCAGCCTATCAATATAATGATATCTATGTTGTGACCAAGTTTGCTCTTTTTTAGTTCATATTATCTTACTTAATTCTTATATTTTCATGAGTAACTCTGCTCCTTTATTTTTATTGCTTGAACACTTCGTAATTTTCTGAATGAAGGTCAAAACAGATTTCACTACAATGCATGTACAGAAAGTGACCAAGTCAGTAAGTAACAAAAATGAAAACTTTGAAATTCTTTCCTTTTTAAAAGGCTAACTATTAAGGGCTTAATTTTTTACAGTGTCCTAAACTACTTGATCTTAATCTATGTTTCTAATTTTAAATGCCGATCTTAAGAGGAAGTAGAGATATGAGGGAAAGAAAAATCGGGTGATTTGGTTTGTGTAAACACTGTAAACTGTAAAAGTATACACATTGCTGGAACTTGGCCGGAGCACTGCCGTATTTTTAATCGAAAATGTGTTCAGATCTTTAATTATTTAGTCCTAATTTCAAAAATAATAAAACTAGTCAACTAGAAACTTAAAATGTTTACGTTCTGTTAAAAATAGTGTACATATAGAAAAGACTGGATTAAAAAAAAAAAAATTACCACTTATGAAATGAATGCAGAATTTTGGGAATTTAATACTATGAGCTTGCATTTTAATATGACCTTATTTACATTTATTTCTAATGGCTGTAAAAAAATTTCGAAACTAGTAAATAAATAATTTTTTATAAGCTTTTAAAGTTTGTATGAAACTGATTTGCTATAGAACAGTGAACTCCAAATATTGACTTTGATGAAGTTATCGATACATTTGCTGTATAAAGAACCTGTACATTTATTTTTATTTTTATTATCATTACAATTTCGTATATTTTGATTATAATATTAAATTATTATTTAAAGTTCTTTATGATTAGTAACTATTTGTGTATGGCCTATTTTAAAGGTATGCTAGTGAAACAGGTACATAATATTGTGTTTGTAAATATTTGTGTAAATTAATCTATCAAATTTGTCTGTTTTAAATTTTTATATGTCAGGATCTCGACCGCTAAAGGTTACAAATTGAAATCCTGGACGATCGAGTATAATATTATGTAGGTTTTAGGTATAGATCTTATGCTGCCTATGTACAATAATTTTAGTTACAGCTTAAAAGTCGTTTTGTAAAAAATTTCGATGAGATTTCCAAACGGAGTATACAGTTTTCTCTTTTTTTATCACTGTGATATTTTTTATGGTTTGGATTTTTCTTTTCGTCCGAAGAAAAATAACGTTATCCCGAAAATCAAATTATCCACAAGACGGTCGAGAACCGGAATGAGGTTTATGTGAAAATTGTTTCCAACCTAACCTGAAGTTTCTGACGTCTTTCGCCCATCACTTTATAGTGCCCGGATAAAACCGCGTTTAAACTTCGTTTACCGTATATAACATATATAGGTAGGTACTTATTGTATATTATGGAGTGAATGTATGCCGTTTTTAGGAAGCAAACGAGCAATTGCGTCCAGTATTATTATATTACGTTCGATGGAAAATGTGAACATATCAACAAAACAGAGAAAAATAGATTGAACGAAAGAATGAAAAAAAAAAAAAAAAAACAAGTTTTACTGTGTTTCACGAAATCGGAAATCGTGCTCGTGCGTATCGTTCTGATTTCTTTTGAGTAAACAGACGTAAGTATTCATTATAATGTACACACACACACACACAACCACCCACCCAGCCACACACACACACACACACACACACGCACACACATACACGCAGCATATTTTGAAGTGGGTACTTTCTCTGTTGATTAAAATATACCGCAAAAACAAACCGTATATTTTATGCATTTCATGTCGTTTGTTTGTTTTACCCGTTGTCGTCGAAGCCTTCGCCATGAACATACATGCTGTGACATGCGCTTAAAGATAAAGGCGCATTGCTTCAGCAGCCAAAAGTGGCAAAGGGTCCCTCCGAGGAAGTAATCGATGGCTTTTTCATCCTTAGTTATTATTCCCATTTTTTTTTTTTTTTTATTATGTTTGAGATTAACTGACCAATCTTTTATGTAATATTTAAAAAATAATAACTATGCAAAATGTTGATTATTGAAAAGGATCAAGACGATTGCTTTTCACCACTTTTTAGATAGTTATTCTAAGTATTTACTCATATAATTCTATGCTATTATATCAATCGTATTGCAGGACTTGGGCTTCGTAAAGCCAGTAGGTATATACGTAGTAATAATAGGCCATACGTCGATGGTTCATAAAAATAAACCATGAAAAACTTGGTGTTGGTGAGTTGATTCCCGAAACCTACTTTATGCGTGTGAATTGATTCCCTGCAGATTTGTTTGGGCGATGATTTACAGTACGAATATAGTTAATTTCTAAACTTCAGTCTATTAGCGTTACCTAGGAGACACAACGAGGAGGTTAACTAATGAGTTTCCCAAAATTGATTTTGTCATACATGTATGAGCCTTTTTCATTTAGACACTTGTCATAGTCGAGGAATAATTAATGATTTAAAAATAAATATTGGGAAGGCAAAAATTAACAACATATATGGATTTCAAATAATGTTCTCTACTAATGAGGTTTTGGACGCACTTGTATATACCTACGCATAATGTCCGTCGTAAATAATACTTTTTCGAAATTTTTTTTTGCTTTTCTTGTCCCGACATTTCTGATTTTAATGTATGTTTTTTCTAATTATATTTCTAATAAGACATCTATACATTCGAGTATATTTGGGTGCGCATTATAAAAGCAACAATTAAATTTAGAGTTATCACTCACACAACTATTTGCAGTTCTCTTTACGACGCGGAAGAATAATTGAGCCCTTATATGTACAAGGTGAAAAACAGTCGCTTCTGGGGAAATATAATAAAATTATCAAATATATAGTCTATACATTTTACAATTTTTCATCGTTTATTAGTTGAATTTTGGGACAATGATTGGTACCTACTTATTTCGGAGAGACAATCGTTATTTAAAACCCCCTCCTTCATCAAAATTATCCACGTTACTTGTGTTACACAAAACTGTAGGCATCTAAATATTTTATCATCGTAGTTGATAATTTTTTCCAAATACATTTATTTAAAAAAAAAAAAAAAATGATTATCATTGTAAAAACACTATAATCGTTCAGAATTGAAAATATGAAAAAAAGCTTCAAAACCATATCAAAAAACAATAAAAAAAGCATTTTTTTTTTCGGTAGCAGATAAACAATTAATAAAAAATATAGAAATTAATAAAATCGACTTTTAAAAATCCGTGTTACTTAAATTTTCGTCCAAAAATTCATAACTATCTCTGAATAATTATATTTAAATGAAAAATTGACCAGTTTATTTGACATTCGGTATAAATAAAGACACGTATTTTTAAGAAGACGGGCTGAAGGGATCCAGTTTAACAACTCGAAAATATTTGAAGAACTCAATTCCATATTTCCTATATTTAACATTGTTGGTGGGAAATAATAATTCATTTTACGATAACTTTGGAAATGAGTGTTTGATTTTCACACTAATATATTATAGGTTTTTATTCCATGAAAAATATTCCATAACCACGGTAGCTGATAAAAATGAAGTTTCCTAATGTTTTTTTTTTTACACTTGGATCTCATTTCGACCGAGAGTGTTTCTTTTGTTTATCATTCGTTATTCGTATTCACCGCGTTCGACATTCGTTTCACGCCGTCGTACCGTTGTTTTCTTTGCTTTCCGTTCAATAAACAGCTATTCGAATAATAGTAGTAATTAAATAATTCACCGGACGCAGAACGTTTTCATCACCAACCATACAGCCGGCGATGAACGTATTAACGATAAAAAAAAAAGTGTGTACTTCGCTCTTCGGGGTGTTCTTCGCACTTCAGGTGAGATACTCTTGACGGATGTATTGAATTTTAAAGAAACGATAAATCATTTTTTCAATAAAATGATTCTGAACGAAGGAAGTTAATAATATAAGAAAAAAAAAAAAAAAATGCGAAAAATTCGGAGGGCCGAGCTGGAATCGAACCCCGGTACTGTCGTGTGATGGGCCGATTCCGTTACGACTACGTCATAATACCTTACTTGACCTTGTAGGTGAAATAGAAGGTATTTAGTATAATAACCGAAAATATTGAATTTTTAAAATAGAATAAAAAAGTTAGAAAACTATTGTTGTTCGTGGATTTTAATTCAGCGTCGAAAAATATACATGATGCAATAAAACATTATCAACCTTCAGCAACCACGTGTTATCTATAGATATCTCCTAATATCTGTCTGTATTTTTTCCGATTTTTTTTCAATCAAACCCTTGTAAAATGTTTAATTATTCTTCCGTAAGAAATTTTATTACATCAAAATATTTGCAATGAAATTTTCTATCTACGCACCAAATTTCAAAATAATCGGTTTGGCCAATTTTCTTATATGTATATTAAAATGTGTAATTTTAGATAAAACTAACGAATTTTGTCAAAATTCTGACTTCAAACGGGTATAAAAAAAAAGTTGACGAACGATTTTCGAGATTTTTTCAGATCAATTAGACATATACGTCAGTAAGATGATAATAAATTTTCAAGTCTTAATATCAAGAATCAAAAATTTTATTACATAAAAACTAACAAAAAATAAGAAATTTCCTAAATTTTCAAAATACTGTACTTAACTCAAAATTGATCAAATCTTTTTGAAATTTTTATGACATATTTCCGTATATATTTTTAGTGGTCGGTGAAAATTTCAAGTCTCTAGCTGCATTTTTTTAGAAGTAATGTCAAAAAGTAATTTTCAATTTTACAGAAATTGCGGTAATTGCATATTTTGCCATTTTTCGTAAATTTGTCGACAGTTTTACCACGTTTTTGGAAAAAGTATTGAAAAATTGGGAAAACGACCTCTTAAAGTACCATCTGGGTACGGATTCCGGCTCTATAGAGATACTGATCGAAATTTTCGGACAAGTGTTTCCATACGAAAAAGTGTTTCCAGAATGAGAGAAAAAAAATAAACATCATTGTAAAAACATAAGCTTCTTCACTTCGTTCAGAATCTAAAAATCAAAACTTAATGCCACCGCCGTCTGTCGGTGTGCGTGGTGGGGTATGAATTCGACAAACGCCGCACGTCCATGAATCAGTCGGAGAGCTGCAACGATCCGACGACGATTATAAAACGTGTCGAAAACGTTTTTGAAAAAAAAAAAAACAACGGACTGCAGGCACACGGATAACGATCGGACGCCACGACGACGACGCGGCAAGTTCATTCGAGATTTCGAATCAAAGCACGTTTTCACCGCGTCCTTCGCGCGCACGCGGCAGGAGGGGAACAACGGTGAAAGGGGTGTGGTAAAATTATTTTAACCGCTCGAATTCAGAACGATATATTATGATATAGCCTTGATGCTGCTCGGCGGCGGCAACGGGAGATACGATTTAAACAATACTCACCTATACTCACTCGAGTCTACGACGTTCACTTTGCGTCCACACGTCACAAGCGCATAATATAATAACTACGGCGGCGGTGTTTCACGGAGCAGAGCTTATTTATTATTGCTGACGGGTACCCGAATGGGACGGTAAAAGTGTCAAATGACCGACAGTTATCCCCACGAATGCGAGCGAGCACCTTATTACCTATATTGGAAATAGTATATTGCGCGGCGAGGGTGGCGAGTGAAGTGTTTCGATCGCGGACCACATTTGCTCGGCAAGAGTGGTGGACGAGGGTCGCACGACGACGTCACGACCCCGGTCCGGTGTCCATTTGTCGAAAAAGCGTATAAATCGATTTTTTCCGAATAATTTTTTGATTTCTCTACTGTGAAATATGCGAGCGTAGTTTCAAAGCTTTCGCGAAATAATTTTATATACTCTAGAATGGTTAAAAAAAAAAAAAATTAACGAGTTTTCCTCGAGCACTGTTATTTCTGAAGATATATAACCTACAAAAAAAAAAAAAAAATGAGCCTTACTGAAAAAACTCGAAAACCGTCTTATCTACAACACGTCGGAGTGTATTATATAGGTTTGACGTTCTCATAATAATATATGACAAATAGCATTGCGTTTAGAATGTTAAATCACCCACCAGAAAGATTTTGACGTCTTTCTCCAATCGTCCTACGTATACGTCCCTCCCATCCACCGTTAAAAAGACACGTATATTATATATTTTTTTTTTTGTTTTTATTATTTTCATATAAATAGTATAATGTGATGTACATAATTTTCTCATTACATGTTATAATATAACGCGAGAAAAAAATTCACTTTCATCACGTATATACGCTGCTATAAGTGTATAAAATATTAAAAATAAACATAATACAAAAAAAAAAAAAATGGCCGATCTCCGACCTACGTACCTATACAGAGGCCAATAATAATATTATCGTGTCTCATCGACGCGCATACAATATTACCATAATTCTATACGATAATATTATGTGTACAATAAAAAAATATATCGATTGTAACATTAATTCTATAATTACAATCATAATCATTACGCTACTACACTGGGGACGGTTTTGATTGATTTTTCCGCGCAGTATTCGACTGCAGAAGACTAGAGAAACAGCGGACGAACATCGTCATCTGGTCACATGACGAACGGATGGTGCACGGTTATCGGCGACAACGCGTTCCCGTCGTCCTTTGTGGCGTGCATAGTGATCGTGAGCGGTTCTTGCAGGTTGACCGGACACAGCACCGTGGTCGAGCGTTCCGGACACCGGTTCCTCTGCACGGGTCTGCCGTTCAAAAACAGCTGCAGGGAAAATAAAAAATAGAATTTCAGAAACGAAGAGCACAGTATACAAAACATGTTGTAGTATATCACAGTTTTTCAGTGACACTACGACGGTAAGGAGCACAGTGGACACAAAATTTCTTTTTCTGTCCATTGTTCGATATTAACCCTACTCCTAATCATATAACGTTAACTAAACAAAGGAATTTATCCGTTATAAATAGTAACGTCGTTAGAAATATTTTTTTAGTTTTACCTAACATGTTATTTAAATATTTTTCTATTCAATGACTTCTTAATTAATCTGATGATGATTTTTTGAAATCGATAAATGCAATTTTTATAACACTCCAGGCTAAGTTTTATTTATTTTATTTTTATTCTTATATGCCTAGACATATATAATAAGTTTCTTTATTTTATTATTGAGTATAAACCTTTTAAAATTCTTTTTTGTTTTATTATTAATTTTTTTTTTTTTTGTCAAAACTTAAAAAAAAAAACGGAACTAAAAACTTTAAACTTTTACCAAATACTAAAAATATTCACACGCATACTTTATAAATACTATTAATATTTTATAATTTTCAGCTAAGTATAGAATTTTAAAAATATAGGAAATTTTTCATTTGCAGTAAGTTTTTATTTTACAAAGTTTTAATCTTTTGGTACTAATACTTGTAAATTCAATGCGAACAAACCTATTCATTAGTAAAGTGCTGAAAAAATATTAAAAGTCGTAAGTCACTTTTCTTTTTATATATATAAACGTTTAAAATTCAAATTAGAATGAAACTGATCATTTTTACGTAAAACAAAAGAGTTTTTCCAATCAAAACAACATAAAATGATAAAACTTTTTTTCTTTAATCCGATAGAAATTTTCTAGTGCCAAAATATTGTTTACTTGTTTTTCTACTCGGGATGTAATTTTAATGACATTATTTATGAATAATTCAATAATTGAATAATTAATGAATAATTATTTACCAGTGTTTACAGTTAGAATTACGGCTCTAATGACGGTTAACCGATATTCTATATTATGTATTGATTATGTATGTCTGTATACTGTGGTATATTTTCAGTTTCGACTATTTCATTTGGCTTGTCTGGATTTTTATCAATATGTGCCCTTCCAATTTAATCATAATCATTTAGATACCTATTGCATTGTATAAAGTGAGATGATAATATTGCTATATCGGTTTATATTACTGAATTACATTTATTACTGAAATATATTATTAATACATTTTGTTTTGACGGTCGAATATTTTTATTTTACTGTCAATATTTCGCACTTTTCGATACTTCAATTATTGTTGACATTTTAATTGTTAACGTTTCGTACCACATTCTATTTATATTTATTCTATTTTATTGTATTATGTCAAGCCCACTCAAGCCACTCAAATAGTCTGGGGTCATGGTACTCCTGATATGTATACTTTTACAGTTTAAAATTTGGAAAACGATTGTTCTGTATTTTTTAATGTAACGGAATTGATAAAAATAGAACAAGTATAGTATAAATACTACAGTCCTTAGGGTCGATTGACGATTTTCTTCATTAAAAGTTGAACAAGTTTTCTGATTGAAGTAAGTAGATTGATATTATTTCTTCGAGCATCAGTTAAGACAGTTAGAATTCAAAAGTAGTATAAAAGTACTATGTGTGTGCTATCTTCCACATTTCAGTTAAAATATAAATAGGAGAAAAAATGTTCATTTTAAAATAAATGAACGTTTTTTATTTATTTTATATTATAATATGAAGTTCCTACTGGGGACTCGATTGGTACAGTAATTTTTTTCTCTTGGACTCAACTCGAATGTATTTTTTTTTAGTTTTGGGTTTCAATTCCTATGTGGCCGTTCATCATTAGGTATTTATTTTCACAACGAATGCATTCATATTCATATTGATCGAAAAAAGTACAGTTATAACTTTAAAAAAAAAAAAAAAAACAAAAAAACAAAAAAGAAACAATACATTTTTTGAAGGATTTAAAATTATTTCTCATTAAAAAATTAATATAAGAAGGATTTTTAAGAAATATTTTTATTTTAAAAATACGATTATAATGCAAGAATACTTGATTGTATTCAATTTTTTTTATTACTTATTACTAACACATTGGTTTTTTTCTTTGTTTGGAATTCTATTCATTTACATCTACATTCCGAAATTAATCGAATACATTCGTATTCTTCATTTCGGAACGAAATTCTGATGAATGCATTTTTTTCAAACATTAAATTTAATATTATACGTATATCTATATATATATATACAGGGATGCTAGCATAAGATTAGCTTCATAGATACAAAATACATAATTATTTATGCCATAATGAGCCAAAACTAAGCAGTAATTTGGTTAAAGGATTAAGAGTTGAATTGTGAATTACACTGTATGATAATTATAAACTTAGAGAATCTTTGAGAAGTGAAGAATACATCGTACGAAGCATGTTCAGTCTATTTTTGGTTATTAAATATTATTGATTATTGGTATTGAAATATTTTACATTAAAAATATATAATAATAATGTAATTATTTTTTAAATAAATACTCTATTTCACTGCAGCGCAAAAAAATATGAAGCAGCCAGGCTATATTTCAACTATTAAACAATTAGGACCACAACCCCATGTTCTATAATAACCCCTCAAATGACGTCCCTGGTAATAACGATTATTATTGATTGTTCATATTTTTTTAATCGATAACCGTAAATAATGTCAAGTCAACAATTGCTAATAGCTAGTGTAAATACAGTTATGTAATAAGTAAAAAAGTCTAAATTGTCGATTTTTTCTTTAATCAAATCAGTTTCTACTTCCTCCCTCTTTCCTTAAGTTTCACTGTATATAAATGGCTGTACGCAAGAATTTTATGTTAGAGTAACATACTAGTAGATTGTTTTTCTTAAGTTTAATGGCAAATTAGATATTAAAATATAACTACCTCGAAAGAGCTTATGGTGTTAGGTTCCGGTGACTTCCACGCCAATATAATGCCGTCCGGTCCGATCTGTCTGACGACGTGCAGACCAATCGGGTTCTCTGGTCCGATCAGGCACAGGTACTTTCGGTCATCACACTGAAACAGGAAACAAGTGGTTTTAGCATTTTCCGTTTTTCCAAGCTGGCCAACCGAACACCGGTGACAATAATCCACCCCCATAAGATTAATATCTACATCTACACCTGTGTCAGTGACATATTGAAGAGGGTGAAAGATGGGAATATATCCACCCCCATAAGATTTTTTCCTTTTGCTGTGTTCACATATACGTATCAGTGTGTGTATTTTTTGAAATGTAAAATTTAAGCAATTATTAAATTAAATAATTAAAATAACTTAATTTACCAACACAAAATTATAAGATCGACTAAATGAATAATTGTCACTGACTTCAATACACCGGGATGTCATAATAGATTTGTCAAAGAAGTTATAAACCAACTATACACCAATGGGTGAAAGATAGTTAGGTTCGGTTATATGAAATAAAATAATGAACAAGAAATATTTATTTAAAATTATACGGGGTAGTTATATATACTCTGACAAAAATAAGAAGATTACCTTTTTTTTTGTGCGGTAAAAAATGCCTAGCGGTATCACATATTATTTATATATTATTATATATTTGTGGAAATACAAGAAAATAAGCTTAATTTAGAGAGTTGACATGTAGGTTTTATACTTAGGTCTTATAAAGGTAAAATTTTATCATAAATAGTGATGTAGGTACACATAATATTTACCATAACGAAGTATGTATATTACGATAACAATAATGAAAAGCCGAGACCCGGTGTGGCCAGGATTATTTACCGCGTAATAATTTACACCCCCCTTCGGTAAATTATCCCAAGTGAAATTTTACCGGGACTTATGAATACACTGTGATAAAATTACACTAGTGAAATTTTACCACCGGTAAAAAATCTCTAATGAACATATACCTCCAGTAAAATTCTACAAGTGAATATTTATCTCCTCATAACAGTCATAACTAGGGCTGAGATTTCAATGCCCTTAAAAATCATTAAAAATACTCTTAAAAAAATGCAAAAATGACTTAAAAATTTAAAAAATGCACTAAAAAAATGTCTTTAAAATTTATTTATATTAGCTTAAAATTCAAAAAATTATATGACTGGTATGAGGTATCGTCGGACGTCTTTATCGATTTTAATGTTCTAAGCTTTTTGCATATCGCTATACTGGGAGGCAAGATAAGAATTTATATAAAAGTAATGTATAAGAATTGTAGATAAGATATTATTTCATCTATTGTTAGCGTATAAAATAAATCCCATATTATAAGTTAGTAATGACCTAAAAACCTATAAAATGCCCTAAAAATGATAAAAATGACCCTAAAATCAAATATTGTCAAAAAATGCAAAAAAATGCAAAATAAAATTTCTTATTCTAACTGAAAAACACCTAAAACGTATTTATAACGAAACGAGCATCGCACAGAAAGCTTCCAAAAAAACAATGCAAAGTGCATCGAAATCCCAGCCCTAGTCATAACGTTGCACAGCAAACTGAGGGTTGATATCGGTTTGAATCGAGCGTGAAGCGTGAGGGGCGTGACACGAGCTCGCGAAGTAAGCGAGGGTAGTTATGCGAAGTGAGCAAAGCGAACGAAGCTGTGGAGCGAAGCGATGCTCAATGTCATAACAGTACGAATAGACGGCACCGAACGTATTTACTCCCCGGTGAATTCCTAGTGAATTCTCATCCCTCCCTCCTTCCCCGGTAAATATTCGTTAGTGAAATTTTACCTGAGATAAAAAATATTCAATAGGGAATTTTTACCTCTAGGTTTAAAATTACAACTTTATTCAAAATGTTATTATTACTGTTATTTGTTTTTATAATTGTGATGCCACTGGCCTGAACAACAAAATAAAACAACCGCGACGAACGTTTACTCTAACCGCAAGAGAAACGCCAGACGAATAGCGCTGTAATAAGCAGCATAAACGACTGACGATTTGGTTTATAAAAACTACACGAAGGTATGTGCGTGAAGAGGACATAAATAATAATACACGTAGTTGAGTGATGCTGGAAAGTAGAAAACGTGAAAAGTGTAAGTGAATTTTTAAACTCAAACGCATTGATGGTTTGAAATGATTTTTAGTACAATATGATAAATCCCTTCGAATCCAAATGTGTAGCTTCTAATTGCTTTCATGACGAAAAGACTCAAGGTAAAAATATCAGGGTACAATCTGTAGACTGTAATCGCTCATTATTTGTTTAAAAGACAAAAACTATATGAGCAATACATTTTTCATAAAGTTAAGTTCTATCAACGGTTATAAATGTATAGATCACCGATAAAAAGGTACCATAGAATTTTTTCTAAAATATTCATAAAAATATAAACGTTTTCTAAAAATTTATTAGATAAACGTTATAATTGTATTTGTTTCTTGAAAATTTTTCCAAAAAACCGTTTTGAATTTATTTTATGTTCTTGAGAATTTACCTTATGAAATGTATACATTTTTACGTTTTTGAACATATTTTTATTAAACACACGTTATAAATTTTTACATATTGAAAATGGAAGAAAACGATATTTTTTTTGATTTTTTTAAAAACGGCAGTCGTCCGAAAGTATTAAAAATATTGTAATAAAATAGATGTATTAATAATGGTATTTGAAATATTAAAAAAAAAAAAAAATTGAAAATATAGTTTTCTTTCGTTTTCATTATAGTCTTTTCAAAATTCTGCGTAACGACTCATTTTCAATTTTAAGTGAGCACACTAAGCCATCACTAGTTGGTTACGTTTTTTACCTTTCGTATCCTCCTCTTCCTCACGGTGGGGAAGGGGGGAGGCTTGCGTGAACTATTTCGTTGGGATATTCGACTCGGAACGAGATAACCGAAAAAACAAATAAACGATTAACAGTAAATAAACTAGCTACACACAAGTTGACCTCGAACCCCGTTATTATTATTATCACAATAGATACGAACGTCATTGTTACTCTGTGCCGATATGATGGGGTAACCGCCGCGCGCCGTAAAGAAAACGTTTAGATAATAATATTATTGTAATAATCGATGACGGGGCGAAATTGAAATTCACGTTGTTTAAAATATATTATTATTATTATTATTATTATTATTATGTACGTAATAGAAACGAGACCAGCGCGCTGCGTGTGGATTATGGCCTTAAAATAAAATCGTCTGAACCCAAAAGATACTCGTATTATTGTGAAATGTTTATTTTTAATATACCGACCTTTTCGTCTGTAGTGCACTCGATATCTCCGCCGATCAAGTACTTCTCCATGGTCGTGCAATTAAAGTCGGGCGCGTACCGAGTGGTTGGTACGGAATTGAGACCTCTCGTGAACTCTAATCGTCTATTCCACTTGTCGTGTTTGGACAGATATAGCAGTTCGTCGGCCAGCATCATAATTATCTTGTTTTTTTCCACATTTTTAGCTTCCAACATGACCGCTTGTTTGGTCAGGCGACCCACGGTCTGTTTTATTTTGACAGGACATCTGTATTGTACCTGCACAAACCAATCATGATCGGCACTTGACACGCGTTTATCAAAACAAAAACAAACAATACTGAACTCATAGTTGCAATTAGGTTTGCCCCACCCGCCCCCCCTTAGTTTATCCATAGAACTCTACTGTAAAAGAATTTGTACCCAATAACGTATATAATTCCTATATTATATTGCATAATGTTATAATTTGAAATATTTTTAAAGGAATTAGAAGCGGTGATTTACTGTTTCTCTTTATCACATGTACATTGTACACGTCTTATTGAATGTACCTAAAAGTGGAAAAAATACACCAAGAACCGATTTAAATTTTGGAAATATATTGCTCATTATTTTTTCAAGTTTTTTTAGGAACTGATTTTCAGTTTTTTCTAATGTTTTTTGAATATAGTATCGAGAGAATTTGAAATAAACGTATACAGTTAATTCGTACTAAAAAAAAAAAAAAAATAAAATAAAATCATAAATCCATTTGCTAAAAAACATAGAAAAGAGGAATTTGAATATTAAAATCGGACTTTCTGTTTTTGTTGAATTTTTCTTCCGATTTCAGGCACTCTCAATAAAACAAACTTGTCAGAGACAGCAAATCATCACTTCCTATTCTCTTAATAGTAATTGATTTAAAGTTGAACGCGTTTACATTTAACTTTTATCTTGGGATTAATATGAAAATTATTTTTCAAATTTTGTACTTGTGTGGGGGGGGGGGAAGGGAGGTATTCATATAGTTTTCGAGTAAAATTTTGTCCACCTTCATAAAAATTTTATACAAGTTGCGCCTACGATCTACTAATTTTACGAGCGCAAAATATGTACTCACGGGTTTTTCGGATTTCAGACAATCTGAAAAACATAAACACAAACGTTAGTGAATTATTATCATGCGTTACGCGGCGACCGTGTAAGGATGCAAATAATATTGTATTTACCGTCGGACATTTTGGACACAAGCTTCGGGACATCATGATCATCGTTCGAGTGTAATGCAATCAAAAAGTTATTTGAACGTTCCAACACTTTTTCCAAAAGAGGTTGGACGTTTTTAAAACAGGCATCGCACGTCTGAAACAAGACACAATTTCGTTACAGACGAACCGACGGATTGACGTGCATTAATATTATTTGCTCTTGCGGTTATAGTTATTATGAGGTAATAATACTGAGTATTGCGTTTGAAATCTACGCTTTATAAGAGCGTGCTATCGTTAAGTATAGATATATTTTTAAAATAAATAATTGACTTTTTTGTTACTATTCTCGTTAGCTTAAAACAGACGATTATTGACAACAGAGCAGTCGCAAGGACTGTTCCTAGTAACGGACCGTATTTTTTTCATCCAATAGCATATACCAAAATTACCTTTAACTGTTTAAGGTTCAACGGTTCAAGTGGCGTAGTGGTAGACTGATTGTGATCGTCAATTTGTTCCAAGTTCAATTTTCCGACATTGTTAGTCTATAAAACATACCACAATTATTTGTCTAAGTTGACGAATAAACGGAGAAAAAATGAATACGCACTTTTAAACTTTCACACTGAAGTTCTTCGGCAGCATTTTTCGATCCATTGTATGACATGTTCCGCTCCATGTTATCGATTATTTCTTGTTTCCGGGACAGTTCTTGATTTAATTGGACAGTTATATTTTCTTTGATTTCCTTTTCTTCTACCAGCGCATTTCGTAAAAGTTTAACGTGGGCCTAAAAAAGTTCAAAACAATATTATACTTAATAAGCAAATTTTTTAAAATTCCAATGAAACGTATACACAATATTAATATATATATATATATATACGGATTTAGGCCACAACTCAGTTTTAATAAATTATTAAACAACAATATTAATAATGTTACGTGTGGGAGCTTTTTTTTTTTTAATTTGAAATCGTTCATAAGTTTAAATTTGTTTAAATTTTTATACACTTATTTAAAAAAATAAATAAATATGAAAATTGATTTAACATAATTGAGTACTTTACGCAGGTATGCATTTAGACTTAGGTTTGTATAAATACTAAAATACCAATAACTTATACATCATTGAAGCATTTATAACAAATATTTTCAGTGGATTTACTACTAATAAATGTAATTCAAATTTAAAATGTTTGGTTAATATCTATTATTGTTACCCAGAGTTTTATGATTTATTTTATTACGATTCAAAATAATTTTTTTTCAGTATAAATTAAATATATATTTCTAGGCAAAATTATTTAGAAAAAATAAATTTTTACTTCAAGGGTTTCCACTTCTTCTTTGAGTTCTCCGTTTGTGACGTCATACTCATCAATTTGTTTTGTCAATTTTAAAATGGTAGACTGGTAATTTTTCGCCTGTGAAAAAATATTAAAATAATTAAATTATGTCCATGTTAATAAACTAATAAAGCGTTTACTTCTATGTTAGATTTTTCTTCGAGCTCGACGTATACAGACTGTTTGAAATTGATATCTTTTTGTAAGTCTTTGAATTTCATTTTCTCACAATCTAATTGGTTTTTAAGCACGGCACTCTCTGCTTTTATTTGACACACTTCGTTGACAAACTGTTCCATATCGTTTCTGAGTTGTGTTTCTCGGCGAACCCATGACTGTTTTTCCATTTCTTTAGCTTTGAGTTTATGCATAAGATCGCGCACCTCGGTTTCAAGACCGTGTATTCTGTCCAAGAGTTCTGGTTCTCTGTCTCTGGAGTCAGCCGATATTCGCATCCGACTTTCACGATCTGTCAGCCGTTTTTGTTTCTCGGCCAATTCAACGTTGAGCTCTTCGATTTGACGCTTATATCCTTCCTCGACGTTGGCCAAAATATTATCAGCCTGCTGTAGAGTCTGTTGATAAACGTTTTCTTTGAACTCGAGGTCTTGAATTCGCTTCTCCATTTCCATGCGCTCTCTAGTCATAATTCGCAGTTTCTCTAAATAATCTATGTCCACTTCTGTAGTTTGTTTGTATTCAATAGCTTTCGTGGGTTTGGGTTTGCGGTAATGTTTGCACACGGCCCGCCAAATGTTCCATAACACTATTGCCGGCCACGCGTTTTCCAAAATTTGCAATTTACATTTGGTTTCCATTTCGGATTCTTCCAGTTCGAAATTTCTCTGTTCATACTTGTTGACCAACGCTTCCATCGAGGCGGCGTGTTTGCGAGCTTCGCATTTCTTGGCGTCGACTTCGGATAACTCTCGACGAAGCGTTTCGATTTCTTGAGCCTTTGCAGTTAATTCAGTCTGCAGAGAGTTCTTTTTCTCCGTCAACGTCATATATTTGTTTTCCAACCTGAAAAAAAAAAACAAAAACTGTTGAAAACGAGTGCAATATAATAATACAGGCACTAATATATTAACTCTTACTTTTGGCATCTAAGTCGTGTATCGTTTTCCGCCTCTTCGAATTCACATTTCTCTTCTTCCAACAACCGATTCTGTTCTTTTAGTTTGTCTATAGTCGCATACAAATTCTTCACTTCACTGGACAGTCTTGATTCTCTATCTATGGATGCCGTTAAAAGTTTCACCCTGTCGTCCGCCGAGCTCTCGTAAGCTTCTATCTTCTTCTCCAACGTCCGCCAATGTTCTTTGTAAAACGACAGTTCTTTGGCGGCTCGGTCGTCGACCAATGGCACTTTGCGTTCTTCGATTTTTTCGCGAATCCTCGACAATTTCCTGAGTTCTTCAGTCAAGTCGGTGGAAAGAGTATCGATGGTCTTCTCGATCGGTTTTTCCGTCTGCGCGGCTTCCGAATAAATGTCTTCTTCGAAAATGCCGCTCTCCTGGAGGCAGCAGTCCGTGTACGACTGTTTATGGCGGTCATTTTGATTTACATCGGTCAAACGGCACTCGAAATGCCTGATGAGGGCTAGCACTTGGTTGATGGTCGATCGGTCTTCCACGCAATAACACACGCTGTTGTACATTTCCATCAGTCGTTGTTTGATATTATCGCACCGTCTCACGTCCTGGAACAAAAAATCGTTTTAAGGTCACACGAGACTACGGGTATGTTACAAAAATGTAACGCGGACGTAAACGTACCCGCTACACGTACCTACCTACACGTTTTTCATTTTTATTATATTTAATATTAGGTACCCAATAATGTATGAATGTCAGTTCGTGTGCACGCGAGTGGTTTAGAGATTAATAATAATTACAACGATTAAGTTATAACCTTAACATTCTCGTACTAGTACACGGTTAGGGTTAATACTACCGCAGCTGAATAGGAATGTCCGTTCGGAATGCGTGTGAGAAATGTCCGTAGAACCCTATCGGTCGCATCCCCCGAGGTAAAAATCCAAAACCTGTAATAACCTTATATATACCCATGTATTATACGGAACGCGGCCGTTAAAACGTATTTTTATTACCAGTGCGACCTACTGCGTGGTGTATAATAGAGTGTACCTCGACACTGATTTTACTCGAAGAGACATTAAAATACAGTAGTAGTAAACGCTATTGAATGTGGTTATAGGTAATATAATACACACAGTGTGCATTCGATTTTTTGAAAGACGGGGATATATTTTCGAATCGGATCACGATCCGTCGTCGTCGTTCAGAGTGTAGCGAATGTCTGTCACAAGGTTGTCACACAGTGCCATTATATAAATATAATATATTATATCATGTGCTCTAGGCGTTGCCGTAGCGCGCGAGGCCTGGCCTAGGTTATTGTGTTTTTAAAACATTCTATCCCGCACACGAACGAACGCGATGTATTTGATAATAATTATTATTGTCGTGTGATATTTTACACGGTAGGAGTGGTTGTGCTGTGTATAATAATAATATTATAAAGTCGAGAGGGTCGATACACGGGTGACGGGGCACACCTATATAGGTTTCGATGACATAATGGTCGGCGAATAATATAGAATAATATAAAGTGGTAGCCAAATAAATAACGAAGGCGCGTGAGAGTGATTTCGAATGTATATACATATATATTGCTTTTGTTGGAATATTGAAAACAAAGCGTAGCGCCGCGCGCGTTGAATACAAATTTCACCCCGCAGCACACGCGGCAGTATTATTTCTGTTAATACTGTTTCGCACACACCGGCCATTATCACGGGAATCGTGAATTTATTCCGAAATAATAATTTTGAACTCCTATACGTGTACGTTTTTTTACATAAGAGCTTATTTGTCCTATTCGACGATTTTATTTTGTTCACATTTATTTTTATTTTTATTTTTTTTTGTGCTCGCCAACAAACGTTTAAAACAAAACGTATTGTATTGTGTTTGTTTTTCGTTTCATTGATAAATCTAATTTGTCACCGACAGTCGTCTAAACTGTCCGTGATCGGTATTTTAGTCGATGCCTAATGAATTGTACTGTAATTAATAGATTGTCAACTAAAATTAATTCCTCATACCTATCGGTTACAGGAAACGATATCTATTTGATTTTACTGCAGCGTTCAAATCACGGTTGCCTTTTTTTTTTTTTTTTTTTAGTTCTGACGCCTGACACTATATATTTTCACAATAAAGTTATAGAATGATTTTGGCATCACAAGGACATTAAAGAAAAAAAAAAAAAAAGTGAAAAATCTTATTTTAAATAGACAATGGAAAAAGAACTATAAACATTTTCAATTACTTTGTAGTCTGTACCTATTATATACCTACCACGGGACTACGTCCTTGTTTCATGAATACTAATTATGTGACATTCATACATTGTTATAGGTTCTATACTGGGACATGTTTTTGTGATGAAGTACTTACTAGTTCGTTTTCGTGTTGGTCACCGTCACTGCAAAAATCGTCACTGGTAGCTAGTGACATAACGCCAGAGTCACTCATGTCTTCGTTGGTTTCACGATTTTGACTTTTTAACTATACAAAAACAATAGGTTAGATTGAGTATTCGACGATTTTTAATGATAATACGCGAAACATAATATTATACTTAATTACAAAATATACCTTAAACGCAAAGTTTATGGTAAGGACTATAAAATTAAATAAATGCAATATTATTTTATTTGAATAATTGATAATTTCGACTCTTACAAGTATTCAGTGTAACATTTAGTTCATAATTTTGATAATTCTGAATGGAGTGGAGACGCTTGTGTTTTTACAGTGATGTTAAATATTTTATTTTATTTTTTCTGTGAACACTTTCGTATAGAAATACTTGTCTAAATGTTACAACAAGCGATTTTTTGAATCAGAAATCAGCTCTAGATAGTTTATTAAAAACGTTATTTTTCGAAACTATCAATAGTTTATTAAAATTTGAGGAAAATCATCAAAAATTTGACAAAAATGCCTTAAATTTTTTTTAATAATAAAAATATGAACATTGGCGAACATTTTTTGTTAATATGTGAAATTTTTTCAACAATTTTTTCTTATCAAATAAATGTTTTTTCCTGTTCTTAATTAATGTAGGAAATAAAACTGGCGGAGTAAAAATAGTGATTTTTTATAATAAAAATAAACTTAAATAAATTTTTACGTAAAATTGTCTTCTATAAACTGAAGATCCGCTTAGAATCGTTTAATCGAAGAAGTGAATAATGTCGTGTCTTTAAAATTTAACACAACCAAGGTACTAACCACCCATGGTGCGAAGTATGTTCCGTGTTTTATGATTAATTTATAAACTCATTTTAAATCATTAACAAGAACAGTAAAGCTACATCTATATTTCATAACTTATGTATTTTTTTGGTCGTTTTTAGATCATTTGTAATTCGTATGCGACCAATTAATTGCACCCCATTAGTAAAACAATTAGCATTATTTCATATATGAATAGCACGTGAATATTATAAAACACTGGCGTTAATATTTCTATTAAAATTATATTATATAATGATACATATATATTATAATATAATATAACATTATTATGATCTTACTTTGGTCGTCGTCTCGATGTCTTCCAATTCCAGAAGTCTGAATTCGAGCAATTCGTTGTGTTCCGCAGTTTCTTTGAGTTGAGTTTGTAATCTGTTAACTTCCGCCGAAAGGTCAGAGTTTATTTGCGACAATCGTTGAATTTCTCGTTTGTCTTTGCGCAACGTCGAGTCTTTGAGTTGTTGCACTTGTATGCAGTTGTACGCGCGCAGTAACTCCGTGTGCTTCTCCGACAACAGCGAATACATCGTTTCCAAGTCCACCATCTGCAAATAAACACAAATAAAACGCCCGTGAAAATCGGTCATTTTAAAGGAGAATAATAACAATACATTTTTATTATTTTTTTTTTTTTTTTGATTATGAACAAAGTAAAGAAGCTAGTGTTTTTACAATGATGATTATTTTTATTTTTTCTGTAAACACTTTTTTGTATGGAAATACTTGTTCAAAAGCAACTTTTTGAAACTGGAATTGACTCCAGTTGGTACTTCAGAGAGGTCATTTTTTGAATTTCTCAATTCTCCAATTTTTTTGGGGGAAAAACTACCCGAAATATAGCAAAAAAAGAACATGAAAACCATAATTTTTTAACCCAAACTTATGAAAATTAAAACATAGATAGGCCAATAATAAGAGAAACATTTTAGGGCGAGAAAGTTTTGAAAATTTAAAATAATTTTTGGATATTTTCTAACACTCTTTTTCCTTTTCTTTATTAATGAGATTAAAAAAAAATTAAAGTATAGAGAAGAAAGCCAGACATACTTTGTATCACGGGTATTCTTCGCTCTTCGGGTCATGTAGTCTTGGTGGGTGTGTTGAAAATGACGACTATTATTAACTTCCTTCGTTCAGAATCATATGATTGAAGAAATTATTTATCGTTTCTTTAAAATTCTATACACCCACTAAATGTATCTGAGAAGCGAAGAATACCCGTGGTGCGAAGTATGTCTCCTTTTCTTGTCTTTACTTTACTTATCTTTGGTTTTCTATTTTTGAAGCAAACTCGTAAGTGTATATACATCAAGAGTTTGTCATTATAACATTATCGTCATTTTTCGTTACACACACAAGATGGTAATGAAATAAATTAAAAAATTATTCGTTTTTTCACACACGAGCAACAGACATTTTGCAACGTACCTGTGGTAATTGATTTTCCTTGTCCGAAACGACCGAATTCGCTGCGTTTCCTCCTCCTAAGCGGTTGATGACATCGACGGATTTTTTCCGCACGTCCAAGACATCTTGTGTGCTGGTGGTTTTCGGCGAATTCGTTAATACTGTTTGTGTCTACAAATCGAAAACGATTTTTTTTAATAACACCCGAAAGACATCGCGTACACAGTGCATCACTGTAGCAGAAAAGCGTATACAAGTAATTGTGTGCGCAGTGATTCGTTTTGTACGACTCCCGTGAGAATGAAAAGCTATCCGCGGTTTCAACGGTTATGGCCGGTTTCAAAGAATAATTAGAGGTTAGATAAATTTTTGTAAATTACCTTAAGGTTAGTGATTCGGTCAGTAGGTTTCGGTGAGCTAGTTTCTGACAAGGCGTCATTCTAATTTTCGATTCATGAAAAAAAAAAAAAAAAGGTACATATTTATTATTTAGGTTTAATATAATATAATATCATGTTTTTTCATAAGCGAAAATCATTTCTCCAATTAGAAGGATTCACGTATAAATAAGTTAAGTCGACTTCGATTTTCCACATAATATTATACGTGTACTATACAAATGTGAAATACACTTTAATTAGATTTTTTTTTCCCCGTTGAACTGAGATAAAAATATATAAAAATAATTTGAAGATATCTCGAAAAATAATAAGTCCTAATAGAAAAAAAAAAAAAAATCACACGCATTATGTAATTATTACGTTATGACAAAAATCAACAAAAACGTATGTCTTAACTTATTTAGTATTGAATTAATTTGAGTCAATGTCTACATTTTTACTATGTTAATTTTATTAAGTATCAATTATGTATATTTTGTTCCGCATAATTATTCACAAAATAATATTATAATTATGTTTTCATAAAATATATTTCCTACCTGTAAGATAGCGTTTTACTGCTTATGAAAACTATTTTCTTATAAGGATCGAAACAAGAAAATATACCTGAGCGCTAATGGTTTTGGAAAGTTTGATTTTACTTTTTTTATACATTCGAGGAACTCTTATTAAATCTAATGCAATTATTATAACTCATACAATTATATGAATTCATATTAACGTTAGGAATACGCATAACCAAATTTATTAATTTAATTATTGTAATAAATTAGATAAATCTTCTCATTAAATTATCATAAATAATTTTAGGTGGTTAGGTAATAAATTTACATACTTTATGGAGATTAGCATATTCGAAAATTTTAAAACATGACTATACTATTTTAAAATTAATTCTACTGATGTGTTACATATTGTGTAGTATAAATTATTTAACTCTTAAATTAATGAATCATAGCTGTAGTGGACTGGGACTAAATCAACAGGGTTTAGAACTAGAGTGGCCACATCTATATAATCATTGTTTTCATAAAATAAAGTGTATTTAGAAAAATACCTTTTTTTATATTCTACAGGTTTAAAAAAGATTCAAAAAAACCTAGACACCAGTGTTTCCCAACCTGCAGGTTAGGCATGCCTTTCTTGAGAGCGTTCAGTCTCTCTAGGAGAGGCATAATATTAATTATTAATAAAATATACTTAAATATGCATTTAATTAATTATTTTATCTTAAATAATTATTCAACATGTGTCCAATAGGTATAACCAAAAAATAGATCATACTTTTTTTGTAAATTGAAAGTTAGGAGTGACTTTTTGAAAATCTCCAAGGGGAGCATGGAGTAAAATAGGTAGGGAAACATTGACTTAGAATCTAGATAATCAATAAATAATAACAATACACTTATATATTACATATATAAATAGAATCGATTTCATTATAATTATGATTAAGACGAATGATTACAATTAATATTTATTCCTTAACTTTTTTGTATTATAATTTTTCACATGACACAAAATTGTTTTCACTCTATTAGATTTTGATTGGAGCGAAGAAGCAAGAAATTTTACAATGATTTTTATTTTTTTCTGTAAACACTTTTTTGTATAGAAATATTTGTCCACAAGTTTCGACTCTTTGAAAAAGAATTTTACTCTTGAAGGTACTTTTCAAGAGGTAATTTTATTTTTAATTTTCAATAGTTTTCTCAAAATTTGGGAAAAACTATCCAAAATTTGACAAAAACTATCTTTTATAATCCAAACTTTATAAAAATTTAAATATAGTTACAAAATAATATGAAAAAAATTTTGGCACAAGAAAATTTTTAATATGTAAAATTTTTTTTCTTACACATTTTTTCTAATAAAATATTTCTTTTCCTTTTCTTAGTTTATAGTGGAATATACAAATAGCTAAATAAAAAATATAAATATATATTTTAGATTCTGAACGAAGTGAAGAAGCTTATGATTTTACAATGATGTTTATTTATTTATTTTTTTCTTTTTTTTTTTTTTTTCTCTTTCTGTGAACACTTTTTCGTATAGAAATACTGGACCAAAAGTTTCGATCAATATCTCTAAAGAACCGGAATCATACCCAGATGGTACTTTAGAGAGGTCATTTTTCCA
>JAIPRM010001661.1:0-35995 GCA_025469315.1 Stegophylla sp. TES_Ste_2020
CTTCAAACGGGTATAAAAAAAAAAGTTGACTAACGATTTTTGAGATTTTTTCACATCAATTAGACACATATGTCAGTGAGATCATATTAAATTTTCAAGTCTTAATATCAAAAATCAAAAATTTTATGGCATAAAAACTGACAAAAAACGAGATATTTCCATAATTTTCAAAATGCAGCACAAATCTTTTTGAAATTTTTATGAATTGTTCTCGTCACTATTTTTATTGGTTGGTGAAAATTTCAAGTCTTTTGCTGCATTATTTTAGAAGTTATGTCAAAAAGTAATTTTCAATTTTACGGAAATTTCGGTAATTGCATATTTTGCCGTTTTTTGAAAATTTTTTTTCAGTTTTTTCACATTATTAAATAAATATTGAGAAATTTGAAAAATGACCTCTCAAAAGTACTAACTAGATCCGATTTTGGATCTATAAAGATACTGATCGAAACTTTTGGACCAGTGGTTCTATACAAAAAAGTGTTTACAGAGAAGAAAAAAAAAATAAACATCATTGTAAAAACATAAGCTTCTTCACTACGTTCAGAATCTAAAATTACAATTAATTGTTTTTGAGTATTTGTAGGTATCTGTAAATATTTATATTAGCTGATTATAATAAAATTAATGTTTAAATAAAACTGTTATTAGACAAATAATTAAATTCCAGACCCTAATATGTATCATGACAGACCATTAAAGTTAATTCATAAGATATTTTGAATTGGGTCCTATAAACTTCCTGTGAAGTTGGTCACATGAGTAGTCTCAAAACGGACATTAGGAAGATAGTCTTCAGACCTTCCCGGAACCAAATAGGTACCTTTTATTCATGGTCAGTGAGTCTTAATAGACCGCCTTATGACCTACCTAGGAAGGTCTTCGTGCTATTAGGGTATATTTGTTATATTTAATTTTTAATGGTGAATTTAAATAAACGAAAAGTTTATTTAAATAATTTCACTTTTCACTTTTGGACAAGGACATATTTCAAGAAGATATATTTCTATAGGAAAAGTGTTCACAAAAAAAAAAAAAAAAGAAGAAAAAATAAATAAATATCATTGTCAAACACTGGCTTCTTTATTTCGTTCAGAATCTAAAATTTATCAATGTTTTTATTGAAAAACATCGGAAAAAGTACGGAAAAATTACTATAAATATTAAATGTTATAAATAAAAATGGACGTGGATTACTTTGTTATAGTTAATAGTATTGGATTATTACTGGACATTTAAAGAAAATAGTGAATATTCGACCGTTTAATTGAAAAATAAAGTCAAATTTATAATTAGCTCAAAACCTAAGTATTCCTATTCAAACACTTAAATACCAATTACATTAATTATAGAAATGTTGACGATTTATTAATTTAAAAAAAAATAATTTTTTTTTCATTTTTATTAAGACATTTAAAACCTTACTCACGCACGTACACAGTCATTAAGTTATCATTAAATAACGTTTATTAAATGTAACCTAATTGACAATTAGTATTGTATATTAACTGAAACTTCACTTAGAATTGATTTATTGGAGAAATAATCGTTTCTTTAAAATGTAATACATCCATCAAAAATATCCCATACGAGTTATAATATAGTTGAGATAATATAATGTAGAAATTTATTTTATACATTTTGGGGACAAACAAGTATTATTTAGCCATCCTGTGGGCATTAACTTTAAGGCTTAAACAATTTGGGGGGGGAGGCTTTTAGAGGTTTATCATCCCAAAGTTCTTCCTAATTACGCCCATGCATTACATCTCTACTTTGCTTCACATGAAACCAATTCATGCTTAAAAATTGAAAATTTGAAATGTTTGTCTTTAATTGTTTCTTTTTTGACTTAAGCCAAAAACCCACTACATACAAATAAATTTTAATTTTCAAGACAGTGTATGAACAACTGATTCGTTATGCCATTAAGTATGGATAAATTCTATTCTATATCAAAATGAGTTGTGAATATTGGTTATAAAGGTTATAAACTTACAACAATAATATATATGTACAGTACATTGATAAACAATAATAAGCGATGGACTTTAGTTAGTCACACTAATATAATGTTTGCAACAATGTTTAAAATCGGTAATAATAAATTAAAGGTTACTAAGGTACTAGATGAAATTAAATATCTTGAAATTCATATTTAAAAATATGTTGGGCACAAATTACTACATAGAAATTTTACGTTAAAATATGGTGTGCCTATTCAACCATTTTTTTTTTGGTTGGGTGTTATTTACATTTGTCTATATTAGTTGCAATATACAATTTATTATAGTATTATCGTTGAGCTGTTTGAAATATGAATTCTATGAAACTCATTTCTCTATGATTTTATTAATTTATTAAGTTTAGCTTTTGTTAATTAACATTACATCTTATCCATTAACATTACTTATATGTTGTACATAAAGCAAAAGTGTAGATTGTAATTAGGTATTAGATCATGATTCACAAATTAATGCTCGGTACAAAATTAAAAAAAGGAACGTACTTCGCACCATGAGTATTATTTATTCTTTAAGTGGGACTTGGAAGCAGGGACAAGAATCTTTTGGGTTTTTCGGCTCCAGTTCTGGTTATTCACTATTTTTTAAAGGTTCTGGTTACGGTTCAAGTTTTCTAAAAAAATACAAGTTTTTGAACCGGTTAATATTGGTTACTTTTGGTTAATAACTGTTTTTAGAAAATAAGTTGATACTGGTTGCTGTTATCAATGAGTTGATTGGTAATATATTGAAGCATTTTAGATTTTAAGTAAAGCGAAAAAGCAAGTGTTTTGGCAATGATGTTCATTTTTATTTCTATACACGATTTTATATAGAAATACTTGTTTAAAAGTTTCGTCCAAACATTTTTTAATCAAAATTACACTCTATATGTACCATATATATACAGGTCATTTTCGGCTTTCTTAATAGTTTTTCCGAAATTTAGGAAAAACCAACAAAAATTTAACAAAATTACTTTAAAACGTTCATATATTCTGAGTGGCGCAAAGAAGCTATAATGTTGTTACAATGATGTTAATTTCACTTTTTCCTGAGTACACATTTTCGTATATAGAGAAATGCCTACAGGAAAATTTAATAAAACGGTAAAATATACTATTACCACCCGATGAGCGAAGAATACTCGTTGTGAAAAGTATGTCTGGCTTTTTCCGTACAATAATCATAGATAATCAGCCGATTGAAGGTTTATTTGCATAATCTTATAATATTATAAAATATTATTATCTTTATATATAAGGATCAATATGCACAAAGTAAGTGATTGGACCTCTCACTTCCCCAACATATATTTACATTGGTGTTGTCTCATTTCATTACCTCAATAGTGATGCCTATGTATAGATAAACCATAGATTCATTTATTATTTATATAAACAGATGTAAAATGATATCGTGCATCTACTGCAGAGTTCTCAAACATTTTTTCAATTTGATTTTTACCTACACATCAGTTGATGATGAACGTTTACTATACAGCTGAGTATATTTACGAGTACATGGTTAATAAATAATGCGTATAAGAAAAGATTGAAATGATACTGTACATAAACATTTTATGTTCCAGAGGAAGATCGGGCTGCTAGTCTCTTATTATCTTATAGAAATTGGTACAAATGTACAATGTAATAATATTTCCTATTAAAAAAATCGAAAATATGTATATATTGATACATTACTATTTATAACATAACAGAATAAGACAAACATTTTTTATCATTTCCAAAATTTTCATGCACTAAAACATTTCTAACATTATTTCCTAAAAATATTTAAATTTTCGTGAAGTTTGGATTAAAAAAATATGGTTGTTAAGGCGTTTTTGTCAACATTTGGGTAGTTTTCTTGAATTTCGAGAACACTATAAAAAATTCAAAAAAATGACATCCGAAAAGTACCGTCTACAGACACATTTTTATTCAAAAACTTGCTGGTTGAAACTTTTGTTCAAGTTTTTCTATTCGAAAAAGCGTTAAGTCTAGTAAAGTCTAAACTAGTCACTAATAACCGAAATTAAACCTTTTATAATAATTACGGTTACGGTTAAGGTACGGTTTAATAATTTTTTTTTTTTTGAATAGAGGTTCCGGTTTCTCAATTTTTAAGGTAGATCAGTTGCATAACTGATTCTTTTCAGTTTCGGTTCTGGTCCCTACTTAGTGGGAATTTTTAATTTTAAAGAAGCGTTACATAATTTCTTCAATAATATTGTTTTAAGAAGAAGAGTTTAAATTTATATAAAACAATTTTATTAAAAAATTTAGAATTTCATCCAAACTTTTTAGTTTTCTTAGACATTTTTATACCCCACTAATAATTAAGACCAGAAAAAAAAAACAATTTAAAAAAAAAATATTTTGAAAAAATAAATGTTCACATATTAAATATTTCCTTTCATAAAATTAAAACATCCTATAGTCTTCTAAATTTAAAGTTTATAAAATTTGGATTAAAAAAGTGTTAAAGGCATTTTTGACAAATGTTGAGAATTTTTTTTTTAAATTTTGAAAAACTATTAAGAATTAAAAAAAAAAAAATTACCTTTTATAAGTAACATCTAGAGCAGCTAACTTTTTTTTTTTATATTATGCTGAATAAATAAATAAAAAGTAGAGGTGTGCCATGAAATAACAATTTAAATTTTTTTTCCCCTCATGATGGGGTAGATAACTGTTATATAAAGGTCATACAAGAATTATCGGACGTTAGTGTACTATTTAGAAGTATCAAATGTGTCGCAAATGGGACGCGTGTCTTAGGTTGGCCACCTCTGACCTAGATCAAAATTCTGAATCTAAAAGTTGGTATTCAAATTTTTTGCACAGGTATTTCTATATGAAAACGTGTAAACACAAAAGTAAAAAATAATAAATATCATCGTAAAAACAACAGTTACTTCGCTTCGATCAGAATCTAAAGTTGGACCTATAATCAAAATATAATATGGTTTATACGAGTACCCTTTGTTCTCTATACACAAATTAAGAATTAATATAATTATGGCGTATAATTTCAATCATTTTTAGTCAATACATTTATTAAAATGCAATATATTGTTAATATATACTAGTGATATTTTTATTTATTATTATTATTATTTTTTTTTGCATTTGTTCGATGTATAAAAGTTAATAATTAGTATTCAGTATTTAAATAAATAATTTAATTCCAATAATATTAATTATCAAATTCAGTCAGTGTTGGGCCTCTGGTTTGCATGCGACAAATGTCGATATTTGGGTGGTTGGCAATTGGGTCATATTTTATTTATTTGTTTAGAGTATGATATTTTTGCATATTTAATTAACCGGATATTGGGACGCAAAAAAAAAAAAAAAATAATAATTATGAAATTTTTGTTGTCCTAGTTGTTGACGACTAGCTTTCTGCCGTTGTATCGATGGACCAATAATTAACACAAAGTTTAAAATTATTAAAACGGCCGATAAGACATTCTCAGTGCTCTATCTCTTATTTATCTGACTGTAAAAATGTCTGTTTCCAATAATACTTATCAATAAATTAATTTTAAATTACATTACATATAGCTTAAATTAATATATGTACGTTTTCATAAATATTAATACACATATTATGTACTGTATAGTATAAGAACATCTCACGGTACGCTCATATTATGTTCCACTAACAAGTATAAAGAAGTTCATGAAAATAGTTAAGTAAACCACTTACCGGATGCAGCTTTTATAAATGTTAAGTTTTATTAGTCTCGGTAGTGTATTCTATTTTGAAAAAACATGTATTCTCGTTCAAATAGTCCTGTTATCACCTACCAGACGCCCATTTATCTTCCAGGCGTATATGAGGCCCTGGAACATAAAACATACCTATACTATTATATTATCTATAGGCTATTATATTATTATATAATAGGTATCTTACTCTTTCAATTTCATAAATAATTTTTTTGGGTATTTACTGTTCTTCTTCAGACACAACTTGTTTACCGTCGGTTTATAAAAGAACCTATTTACAAACATTTTGAAATTACAAAGAAAGTGAAATTAGAACTGTCAGACAATGCTCTAACAAAATCGGTGTGCCGTATACGTAGTAGTATATTTATTTACTGAAAAAAAAAATAAAAAAGATGCCAAGTCGATGTCAATGGCAAAATTTGTAGAGTGGAAAATTTGAAGAGAATTAAAACTTAAATTATGATGATATTATAAAAAGTTTTGCTAAGTAAAAATATTAGATAATATAGTATAATATTGTAATATTAAAACAAATAATTATATATTGTTACAATTTTTATGTAAGAATATCAACTATTATTAATTGTTTTTAAGTAATTATTTTATATGAAATTGAAAATACACGTTTTAAAGTAAAGTTGTACGATTAAAAAACTTTCAAAAACATAAAAAATGAAAGAACAAAAATAATATAATTTAAATTAAATTCCCCTTGTGGTAGAGGGGCGGAATTTTTTTTCTTTTTGGTTACTTGCAGTGGCGTACCTGTGGGAGGGGCTATAGGGGCTATCGCCCCCTCCGTAGGCCGTATAATGCGTACATAATATAAAATATAATATACGTACCATATAATAATGTGTTCATTGTTATTTATTTTAAAACTTTTTTTTTTTTTTTAATGTAAAATTATTTTAATGGCAACATTAATATCCCGTGGAAATTATTCAAATTTTCAGTTGTTTCTGAATACGATCATATCAGGTAGTTGAAAAATTATGACCCATTGAAGATTAATTTTCTTGATATCTCGATGGGTTAACATAACGTATATCTACTACTATTACCTTCTGATTATAAAATAAAATTGTGGTCAATAATTTATTTAAATAATTTGTTAAATGACACATGTTATATTTTCTCACTTTCGAATCTAATCAACTAAAGTATTGATTTAATTAATTAAAAAGCCGGACATACTTCGCACCATGGGTTTTCTTTGCTTCTTGGGTGGGATGCTTTTGGTGAGTGTACTGAATTTTGAAGAAATGATCAATAATGAAAACTATTCTGAGTAGAGCTTAAGATGATATAAGACATATTTACTTAAAATGTATAAAGTTTATTTATACAAAAAAATTAAATATTTTGTAAAACTACATTTCTAATATTATTGTCTATTTACATTTAAATTTTCATAAAGTTTGGATTAAAAGAAGGTAGGTCTAAGTCTTTTTTTTTAATATTGGGTAGTTTTTTTCACATTTTAAGAAAACTATTGAGAATTTCGAGAAATTACCTCTCAAAAGTACCAACTAAAAGAAATTTGTGATTCAAAAAATTGCTGGTCTAAACTTTTGGACAAGTATTTCAAACTATTTCTATAAGAGAAAGTGTTTACAGGAAAAAAAAAAAAACATCATTGTAAAAACACAAGCTTCTTTGCTCCGCCCAGAATCTAAAATTTTTATTTTAAGTATTTAAATGTTACATTTTATAAACATATACCTAAGAAACTTTTGTGTATGATTCAGTTGCTGTATCCGCTAATAAGTATCTATAAATAATATTAATATAGACATAATATTATTTTTTTTAAGGGTTTTTATATTTTGAAAGTAGGTACAAAATAAATTTCGCACCTCCTATATGAAGTGCCTAGGTACGCCACTGGTTACTTGTGCATTATCCTACTGAAGGTGGATGAGGGGAGGAGAGACATTATTTATGAGCGCGAAATGCAATGACTCCATAGTGCGCGACCGTTATCGTCACTGGTGAGAGTCGATTTGAGCGTGAAAAAAAAAAAATTTATCTCAAAAATATTTTTATTGTTATTTCAATGTCAATATTATATTATTAAAGTGTTTGGGGTCAGGAGGTGGGGACTACTCTCCGTTCGCCGACGATCGTATTTAATTCGCGTAGATTGTAACAGGATAAAAAGTAGTATTCCGCACGCACATAGTACCTGCACAATATAATTATCATACAACTGTAGAGGTACGTACATGATTTTATGCATGAATACATACATGCATTCATACTTTTATACATGCACACACATGCACACTATACAGTGTGTTCCAAATATCCTGTATCACCTGGCAAGTATGTCCGTATTTAATTGAAATATGTAAATACGGTTTTTCGACATTGATTTGTGAGAAAATTTCGATTTAAATAGAAAAAAATCTGTTTTTTCTCTTCGTTCAAAATCTATAGTATTTAGTTTGACTTTTTTTTGTAACCGTATAAATTTTGAACAATTAATGCAAAACATTTATTGAAATGATCAAGTGAAAATTCCTACTGTTTGAAAAGATTAATTTGTTATTTCAAAAGTGTTATGATAATAATTAAAGTATTTGTTATTAACTATCGCTGACATTTAAATTTATTTATATTGTAATAAGCTTATTCTATCAAAAATTCTACAAAAATAGTTCTTCGCCTAAGAAATCCACAAAAATACATCAAGACTTACGTAAAGTTAGCGCCCGATATACAACATTTAAGGCCCAGAACATAATTATATATTTGACCTTTAATGTAATCAATGATATTAAAATTCAGGTTCTTCGCTTGCACAGAATGCAAATTATGAAAGATACTTTAAATAATAGTTTAAGTTATTGATGTTAAAGCTAATACAAATTAAAAAAATGCTGGACATACTTCGCACAATGGGTGTACTTCGCTCGTCGGAGTGTTCTTTGCACTCGGGTGGGATTCTCTTGACGGGTGTATTGAATTTTAAAGAAACGATAAATCATTTCTTTAATAAAACGATTCTGAATGAGGGAAATTAATAATATAAAAAATAAATGAGTAAAAAAATGTTAGAAAAATGTCCAAAATTTATTTTTCCATATTTCCAAAATTTTCTTGCGCCAAAATCTTTCTTATATTATTTTTTATCTATGTTTAAATTTTTATATAGTTTGGATTAAAAAATGATGGTTTCCGAGTCGTTTTTGTTAAATTTTGGGTAGTTGTTTCCAAATAAAAAATTTAAGAATTGAGGAAACTTTTGGACAAGTATTTCCATACAAAAAGTTGTACACAGAAAAAAAAGAGATAAAAAAATAAAAAAATAAACATCATTGTAAAAACACTATCTTCTTCACTTCGTTTAGAATTAAAAAAATTATTTGTAAAAAACAGTTTTTTCTGGATTTCTGATCTTCAATACATCTTTAATTTGATCAAAGTCAATATTGATTGGTGTTCAATATGATAATAAGTAATTCTCAATTAACGATTATTGGGCCCCCCGTATGATCTCGAGACAAACGCCTGTATTTTATTGGGTCTCTAGATCCTGAATGATCCCTGGACGTATATATTACATGGTCTCAACACTATACATGAAATAAACAAATTTCGTTGGTCTATTCAAAATAGGCATTTAACCACGTTTTATGAGCCGTCGACATTTTGATATTATAACTATCGTTAAGTAACAATTGTTATTAAACCTCGGTTATAATAGATATAATTATTAATAATATTAATAATCAATTTGATACTAAGAAATTAATAATATTCGTCCCCATGAATGACATTGAACGTCGTTTCATTCCGAAAATCGGTTCGCTTCGCTCACTTCGCAAAACGTATCTCGATTACTTCGCAAGCTCGTGTCGCGCTCCTCTGACCTCGCGCTTGTTTCAAATCCATATCAAGCCTCAGCTTGCTGGGAAACGTGGGGACATTTTGGCTTGATAATTGACTTGCTGTGCGACGCACAGTGTTTCGAATTAAGAAAAACCAGGTCAAAAGTCAATTTTTCCGTTGCAAATCAATATTTTTGAATACGGTTTTTTCCAAATTAAAAGAGAAGATAATTGCAATTTGATTAATAAAATAATCAAATTATGGGTGAAGCGAAGAAACTAGTGTTTTTTGTTTCTTTTTATTATTATTTAAATTTTATTTTCTGTAAACATTATTTCGTACAGAGATACCGATCCAAAAGCTTCAACCAGTAACTTTTTAAATAAAAATTTTCTTCTTGATGATACTTTTAAGAGGAAATTTTTCGAAATTCTCGATAGTTTTCTCAAAATTTGGGTTAAATTTCCCAAAATTTGACAAAAATGCCTTAAAACTTTTTTTTAATCCAAACTTTATGAAAATTCAAGTATAGATAGACAATAATTTGAAAAACATATTTTCTTATCAAAAAATATTTCTTTTTCCTATAAAACTGGCTGTGTACAAAATAATTTTTATGTAATATTGAATAAAATTTATAATTTTTAAGTAAAATTGTCTCGTATAAACTGAAGCTCCACTCTGAATCATATTATTGAAAAAATGATATATTGTTTATTTAAAATTCAATACACCCATTAGAAAAGAGCAAAGAATACTCATGGTGTAAACAATGTTCGGCTTTTCAATAAATGCTGTTTTTGAAAATTATGAAAAAAATCATTTTATTCGTCTTTTAAAAAATTAAACTATTTTTTATCCCAATTTAAGTGGAAATTGAAATCGTTTAGTTTTCATGTAGGTCAAAAAATAAAAATACACAGATTTGATTAAAATGTTAAAATCAAATACAATGAGTAAAATAAATAATTTTTTTTCGAATTAAAATGTGTGGTTTATAATATCAGTGGTGTAGCTGGGGATGGCAGAAGACTGTAGCCTCTCTGCCTCATCCCCCCCCCCCAAAAAAAAAAAAATAAATATTTTATCTAAATTTATAAAGGATCGTATTTAGCCTCTATTAAAAACTGATTAGCCTCAACCCTCCCCCCTAAAAAAAAAAAAAATCCTGGCCACGTCTCTGTATGTAGTACAAGATCTTTAAGGTCAGCCAGATAAATTTTTGTTCCCTAATCGTAAATATATTTGGTAGGTCAAGTCATCAAAAACTTAAAAAACCTTTAATAATAAAAATAATCGAGTTTTTATCGTTTCATCACTATTTTTACGTTTTAATTGCGCCTCAACGATTCATTAGCAGATATAAGCAGCTAAATGTTATATGATAATATTCCTTGAAATGTACTCTATAAGCTGAGACCATTCTTGCCACGTAGTTAAGTGGCACATTTTGTGAACATTTTTGAACATTTTAAGTTAAAACAATAATATTTTTGTAATTTAAATTCACAATTATATGGAAAAATTAAAATTAAAATTTTTACATAAATTTGTTGCTCTTAAAAAGTACTTTTATCCAGTGTATTTATTATTAATTTATTTCAACAAAATTTTAAGTTTTAGATTGTTCAAGTGTAAGGAAAAATCGTATAATTTTCATAAAAAATTAAAAGAGCCCGAAGCATGAACAATTACAATTTCAAAACACTAGACAAAATTACATAAAACTTAAAAACTACATATACGTAGCTATACTTTAACTCTTTAAAAACAAAAGTCAATAATTTTGACCGAGTATTTTTGATCTCGAAACCCTGTGTGACGTGGGGAAATTTTGAAAAAACGAAAAACTAAAGCGGGCGTCTATAGACAGAATCAAACCTGAGATCTGTCGGGCTCAGATGCATAACTAAATCGGCCTAACTAGCCAGACGGAAGGAAGAGTGAAGTTATTGATGACTTTTCGCTCGCATGCGGCATATAAAGCGCGGTTAAATGTCCATTTTGAATAGACCCATGAAATTAGTTTATTCAGTGTCGAGACCATTGTTAATAATATGCTCCTCAGACAACGATTTGTATCTGCTTGGCAAAAATACGGCGTGTCAAGTGGTAATAGGAAAATTGAAAAATGAGCTCAGTTTTACGGAAACCTAGACTTTTTTAGACACACTGTATAGAACAGAGGTTCCCAAATTTTTTATGGTACAACCCATTTTGGGTACTTTTTAATTTTAGCGACCCACAACAATAACCAAATGTCTCTTTTTTTTTTTTTTTGCTTTTTTGTTTGTCGAATGACAAAAATGAAAAAAAAAAAACACGGAAAAAAAACATTAATTTGTATTAAAATTTTTATCGTATAATTTTGATAACTGCAAACAACTTTAATTACTATTACAAAATTGTGAAATTATTATTTAAAATTATATAGGTATATGAATAAGTATAAATGAACATCACAAAAAAAAAAAAGATCTTTTACAAAAATCTTTTTCAAATTTCTATAATTACATTTTCATAAAAATTTAATTGCATTTTTATCAAATGTGGGCTAGCTTTTTTTAAATTTTGCAAAAGTATTGAGAATTTTGAATAATTTCACTACCTTAAAAATCCATCTAGATGCGAATTCTGATTAAAATAGTTTCTGGTGAAACTTTTGGAAAATATTTCTATAATATACGAATTACATATTTCTATACGAAAAAATTTTCAATGAAAAAAAAAAAAAAAACACCATTGGAAAAATACTTGCTTTTTCACTCCACTCAGAATCTAAAATTCACTAAAAATTTAATCACGAACCACAGTTTGAGAACCTCCGGTATAGAAGTGTGAAAAGTATAAAAAAATATGAGTATTTTTATATATTACATTAATTATTGTTTGTGTATGTAATTCGTTTGCGGAACGGCAGTGTGTGGCCAAAAGCGGCTACTCCACACGTTGTTATTATACGTCCACAGTTTCATACGTAATGCACGCCAGACGACGACGACGTCGTCGTTGCCGCCGCCGCCGCGGCCGCCGTCGTGCGCTTAAAATCCGCCCGTGACGCGTTACGGCGCTAGTGTACACACACACCGCGAGAGCCGTCCAATGCCACAGCCTGTTGCACCGTCCGTGTGCATGGGCACTGCAGTTGCACTAAGTTACCCGTTCTAGTCTCACCGGACACCACCGCTGGTGTGTTGCTCGCGAGAGGACGACACGCGCTCGCGCCACGAGAGTCTCGATATTTTATAAAATAATATTAAATTATAACTCACGGTAGTGTAGTTCAAACGCACGTTTGATCTAGTAAAAAAAAAAAAAAAAAAAACCGCGCGCGCACCGCACCCCGCGGTTCGGTGGATTTCGCATTTTAATTTAATTTTTTTAATTCATCAATTATTATCGTAATTAATTACTGTATTTTTTTTTTTTTTTTTTTATTGTTATAATTATTTTTTTTTTTTTTTTTCAACCACGAACTCCGCTATTTTGTTACGCAGTGCGCGTCGTGCGTTTCGCCGCGTTTTTTCGTCGTACGTTTCGATATACTACAAGTATTATTATAATATACACTTTCCCGATCGCAGTGTTCGTCACCGCTCGACGGACACACTAATCCGAACGCCGCGCGATCGTTTGTCGTCGTCGTCGTTCAAAGGAACGGTTCGCACGTGATTTCCTGTCCGAAATCTCCCGAGGAACAGGATCGAAAAAAGGGGAACGGCGCGCGCAACTGAGCGTTCGAGACACAAAAGCGCGCGCTCGCCACCGGCCACACGTGGCACACTGCCGGCGAAACATGTTCATAATCACGTTCACACGCGGTCGTCGTGCATCATCTTCGTCGTCACAATAGTAATAATAATAATAATAATAATAATAATAATACATTTTGGTGGTGGCGTCTCGCGTGGCAAGCAGCGATTGTTCGCCGTCGGTTCGTGCGACTCGACCGCGGACGCGTGTAGACGTCCCAGTCGGCGGCGGTGACGAGAAGCGACGGAGTGGCGATGCGAACGTAGAGCCACGACCGGCGTAAGGTACGAAAAAAAAAAAAAAAAAAGAGTACGCGATTGGCATCGGAAATCGTTCGCCCGATTGAACGTCCGGCGGTGGCTGCTGTACCAGGGTCGGCCGCGGAGCGGAAAGCAGCGATCGCGCCGGAAATGCCTGCCAGCAGACACCACAATCACCAACAACAACTCCACCAGCACCACCACCACCACCAACAGCAGCAGCAACAACAACAGCAGCAGGTGGTGACGTCCGCGGTGTCGGCCGTCGTCCAGGTGGTGAAGGAGAAGCAACGGTTGTGCACCAACTGCAAGAACCACGGGCTGTGCAAGGTGTGGAAGAAGCACAAGCGGTACTGCAAGTACCGGGACTGCACGTGTGCCAAGTGCATGAAGACGGCGGCCACGCGCAAGAACTGCGCGGAACAGACGGCCAAGCGGCGGGCGCGCCAGGAGGACGAGCAGCGCGAACAGGAGCTCCAGCTGAACCCGGCCAATTTCCGGGACGAGCGGACCCGACCGTATCCCAGCCCAGCGCACGCGGACACGTCGACGGCCCCGAGCACCGCGGCAGGTTCCATCTCGTCCGCCGCGTACCTGCACCACCACCTGCACACCAACAGCCGTAGCGCGTCCTCGTCGGTAGTCGGCCCGTCCAGCACCACCACCATCAAGTCGTCCGAAGACTACGATATGGACACCACCGGGGACGGGGACGTGGACGTGGACGTGACGGACGTGGGCGACGGGACGATGGACGGCAGTGGCGGCCGCATGACGCCAGAGCCGAGCGACTTGGGCCGTTATACCATAGACATCGACGCAGGTAGGCAATAGTGTGTAAATTACGGTGCGTGTCCGTGAACACGACTGTCCTGGATAGATTTTCCTGGTCAAAGTATTACTTTGTCCACTTCTTCGTCCATATCCGTCTTAGTCTTTCGGACGCAAACGAATTGGCTGCCGAAACTAATAAAACGTATTAATCAAGGAGCTTTGGGAAAAAATAATGACCATAACGATTTAGACCAGTGTTTCCCAAACTTTTTTTTTACGCAACGCCCATTTTAATGTTTAAAATCTCTCACCGCCCCCCTTGAATTATGTTTTTTTTTAATTAGGTACCTTTTATTAGTCCATATATTTTTAAAGTCAAATAAAGCTATCAGCATCAATACTATAATTCCGGTCAGATAAAATCATATAAAATATTTATTTTTTTATTAAGTATAACACCTATTTATAAGTATGTAATGACAAATTTAATATTACCCACATATTTAATAATCCGTACATTACGATTATGTGACTGCAGAATGAAAAATATTCACACTGAAACAGTCACTGCCGACTTTTATAATGCCCCTCAATCGAGCTTGTAACTTCAATGCTCCCCCTTTGGGAAACACTGATTTAGACCCTGATTTAGAAATGTTGAGGCGTTTCAGAACGTTAAAGCAAGCTGAAAAATGTGGGTCACTTCTCTGACCAATTAAAATTTTCTCCAAGCTTTGTGTAATGTCTCTCATGATTATTTGATGAGACATTTTGTAAGTACTCATAAACAGTAACTATGACTTGTTTTTCCATACACTCTTTATTAAATTGAAGTAATGATTTAGAAATTTTAAGTTTTATCTGTTACACAAATCAAGAATCATTCTAGACGTGATTCGACAGAAAAAAGATTGATTTATATAATTACTTTTTAATTGTAATGTTAATGCATTTTTGTTTGCTGTTAGTGACTAGGAGTTCGATCTATGTCTTTCATAAATTAATACATAAGGTAATATATTAGGAACTGCAAGAAATTATTTTAAGAACACATTATTCATCATGTATATTATAGTTAAATTTTATTTCATATTTTGTGCGGTTGAACTAAAATGATTTTTGTAAGGGTATTGGTTTTGATTCCAGTTTTTTTTTTTTTTTTAAATAAAGGCTCTAGAACTGGTTAATACCGATTCTGAAAAATACTAAAATGCTTAATAATAATATTTTGGGTGAATGTTTTTAGAAAAAAGTTGACACTGCTATATTGGGTAATATATTGTAGCATTTTTGATTTTGAATAAAATAAAGAGCTAATGATGTTTATTATTTTTATTGTTTTATGTGTACACGTTTTCATAGCAATATCTATCCAAAAGTTTCGATAACAACGTTTTAAAATTGAATTTGCCTCTAGATGATACTTTCAGAAAGTCATTTTTTTTTTATTTTCAATAATTATTCAAAAATTTGGGGAAAATTTCCCAAAGTTTAAAAACACACCTTAAAAACTTTTTGTTTCTGATTCAAAATTTTTATTCAAATTGAAATTTAGATAAAAAATAATATGACAAATATTTTGGCGGGAGAAAATTTTTGATATGTGAAAATTTTATTCATTTTCAGTTTTAATTTATCGTTTCTTTAAAATTTGACACTCCTCTCCCACAATTCCCACCCAAAGAGCTAAGAATACACACCTCTGGCTTTTTAAACTTTTAATTTTTATGAAACCACTTTTTTGAATAGAAATACTTGCCCAAAAACTTCATTCAATAACTTCTTAGAATTCACATCCAAGCGATACTTTAAATAGTCAATTTTTCAAAATTTTCAAAAACAAAGAAAATTCACTGAAAAATGTAGTAAAAACGTAAAATATACTGTAACCAAACCAGCCGAGTAGAGAAGATGAAGCAGTGTATGTCCGGAGTGTTTGCGTGCAATAACCATAAGATAATTACTTGTTCGGAGGTTTATTCGTATAATATAATCTGAATTAATGTAATCGATACAATGTAATAATATTACCTGTGGCTATATTGAAAAAAAATAATAATATGTATGTATACATTACAATTTACAAAAGAAAAAAAAAAATTGAACTTTATTTTTCTGAATTGATAAAAAGAATATATCGTTACCAGTTACTACTAACCGAAATTAACACTTTTTTTTTTTTTTAATAATTATGGTTAAATTTAAGGTGACGGTTTTTATTTCTTTTAAATAAAAGTGACGGTTATGGTTCCGGTTTTCAAGATCTTAAGGTTGGCCGGTTCCGGTTCTGGTTCCTGATCTGGACGTCATTTCGCAGAAACGTAGGCCTGGCGTGTCGTTAAATCCTTCGTAGGTGTAACACGCCATGAATCCGCGGTATACGCCTTTGTGGTTGGAAGTCGGCACTCTTCTAACAACCGGTAGTTGTAAACATAATAGTTTTTAATTCGATGTCCCCCCCCCTTGTTCCGGTGGTTTTGTTCTTCGTGTAATGCCGCCGGTGCCGCGGCGACATACCGGTATTTCCACGTGCCGGCGGAGAGTTATCGAAGCATTGGAAAAAACTAATGTACTCTCTTGTGATGTTTACAACCGATGATGATAATGTCATCTAAACACACACACGCGCACACGGACAAACAACGCATTACATTGTATTACTCTACGTGGATCGGTTTTGATAGGAGCTTATGACGTGACGTGTGTGGAACGCCGTCCGCCGAATAATATTTAACGGACGCGCGCTTAAATAGTCGCGTTACCCGACGTCCGGTAACGATAAAGAATAATCATTTCCGCGCGTTGATCTACGCGAACATTTCATGAAATTCGGTGTAGATAATAACCGGCAGGGCTCTTAAAAAAAATAATATACAAACGCATATTTTTCAATCTAAAAGCATAGATGTATATGTTTTTTTGTCAAATTTTGGGTAGTTTTTACAAAAATATCGAAGAGTTGGGAAATCAAGATTTTGGCATCAATTAGAGGCAAATAATCTCTACTTCAAAAAGCTGCTGGTCGAGACTTTTGGACATGTTTTTCTATAAGGAAAAGTGTATACAGAAAAAACAAAAATTAAAAAAAGAAGAAAAAATAAATAAACATCATTGTAAAAACACTAGATTCTTCATTTCGTTCAGAATCTAAAAATGTTGTTTACAATACATATTTTTTTTTTACTTTCTCGCGACGCAGTTAGTAAGATAAGAGCGCCGGTCATAATAATTTGAATCATGGGTATTCTTCATTCCTCGGTGTGGGAATTGGTGGGTGTATTAAATTTTAAAAAAACGATTCTAAGCGGAGTTTATTCAAAAACATTGTACTTAATAATAATAAAGTTTATTATTATTATTAAAAAAAAATAACGTATTTTAAAATCAGTTAGTATTATTAGGTATTCCACTGTTGACTGAAAAAAGAAACTAAATGTTAGAAAAAAAATTACAGACATTTTTTTTCACATGTTAAAAATTTTCTATTTTCAAAATATTTTTCATATTATAGTCTATTTATAATTAAATTTTCATAAAGATTGTATTAAAAATAATACAATTGTCAAATTTTGAAAAAAAATATCTATTAGAATAGATACTCTATAGAGAAAAATTCTGATTCAAAATGTGGCTGATTGAAACTTTTAGACAAGTATTTCTGCACAAAAAAGATATGCACAGAAAATAGATAAACATCATGAAAATATAATGTTCTATGCTTCATTCGGAATCTAAAATATTAGAGCCGTGAATAAGTTTTAAATTTCACATTTCATATCGTAACATTTTTTTCATCGCTATGTGTCCAATAACATTAAATCTTAAATCATAACATCGTGTCTACTGATGCTTGTAGACTATAACATGTGGTTTTACGTGACAACTTAAGCAAGGATCATTCGAGCTTTGTGCGAAATATTATGACTCTACTTTTTAAGGCTCCGCACTTTTTTTTTTTTACACAAACATTTTAATACGATGAAAATAAAATATAATTTTGAGATATCTCTAAACAAAAATTCTCTAGACTCCAACATAATATGGCCATCACTGAACTGGATTTTTTTCAGCCAACGTTTGAAAAATATATTTAAATACTGACGAATAATTTTTCGAATATGTTAAGTTGGTGAAACAATATTATTGTCCCCTTATTGAACAGTTGTAGTACGTTAATTGTTAGCAACAGACATTTATTCATTATATTATATTGTAGTTTTTTCATGATGTTCAGATGTTCATTTTAGAATTTAGAATGTTATTATATTAAAACACTTTTTGTACTCAAAAAAGTTTTCGGATCAGTATGTGTAGCATATATTTCCGGTACAGATATTGTTTTCACACCTAGTTCAATACCTAATTCAGACAATAGGTTATTTTTCGATATTCTCAACAGTTTTTCAAATACAAGGGTAGACCCTTGTAGACCTAATACATGTCTAACAGCTCTGAAAAAATATGAGGTTAGATTTAGTATGATGTTAGTTGTTTTACGTTAAATTAATTAATTTTATTTTTCAATTGAAACCTTATAAAACTGATAATTATTGATCCGGTAGGAATTCTACCAAAATATATTATTCTTATGTTTTTGTATTAATGGTTGAATTTTCTTAAAAGTCGTTTTGATATATATTTTTTCATAAGCGTTTAAAAATATTATTATACCTCAAATGACTGTAAATTCAAAAAAATGTAGATTTCTTTCAATTATTATTTCAAAACATATTCAATTTTTAAAATATTATTCCAGCTTACTTATTGTATTGGAATATTTATACTTATAAATTTCTTTAAATCATTTGATTAAATTCTTAAATAAAAGTGATTCAATTTTCAAAACATGGAAAAATTTATTCTTTTCATAAATAATTAAATCGGCATTGATTATTATTATTATCTCGATAATTTGAAAATAAAATTTATAGAAAACAATAACCGTTTAACTGTTGAATTGTAATATAACTAGGTATTATTTTACATAAACAGAAATACAAAATTATTTTAATTAGTGCAGTGTATCAAACATGAAACGGGCTTCTCGAGATTTTAGTACCTAACGAAAATCGTTAGGCAAAGGTCTTTTACAACATTTTTAGTCTGATGGCTAATTTTTGGTTTACAAAAATTTTGCGGACCGCACGTGTCATAAAATTATTATAATATTAATATGAATAAGTGGTCAACAAATTTAACAGTAAAACATTAATGTTGTTAAAATAATATGAAAATAATTTTAATTAAAAATTAGTAGTAGGAAAATTAAATATTAATATAATTAATGCACCGTGTAAAGTAAGCTCTATAATTACATCAAATTATGTACATTAAATAAATTAATAATTATGACGAAAAATCGAGAGATATCACAGGAGAGAATGAGAAATACGGACTGAGGTAAATGTGTGTTGACTATTTATACTCACACGTGGCCGTATGAACATAATATAGCACTACGAAACAGTTCCCTGTTCCATGGTCAGAATAATCGCGGTGTCTCACACGTGAGCAAAAAAAAAAAAAAATTTACTTAAAAAAAAAAACCGGGGCGACGTATTTTACGAGCCCCTTTATATTATCATGTTGTGGTTTAAAATAAGTCTTTAAATCCGTTTTTAAGGCTTAATCTATTTTTAGTTAATTTCTTTGTAAAGTCGGTTATAAGATGTGTGTACGCGATAGTGCCATCTAAGTATAAATAGAACGAGAAAATAAATCGCATAAATTTTAAATTCAGTTTATTCAGAGATTATGAAATAATTTATACTTCGTATAACTTTTGAAAGCTTATAAATTTTGTTTTATTATTATTATATTTATTTTTTTTTTTTTTCATGCTTATATGACGAAAACAATATTGCCTCGAGCGTAAGCGGTTAAACAAACAAGAGCTTAATTTTTGATTATTTATTTCAGAGTTGCGTACCGTGTATCCACGAGGTTCGTTAAAGTTATCTCCTGTTTTCAACAACATTCGACTTACAAGAATTAATATATTTTTACAAACATGGATAAATTATTATATAACGTAAACTGCGAAACGAATATAAATTGCGACGTATGCATAATATTGTGATCAAAAGAGAAGGCATTATAAATCTTTTTGCTATTCCAAGTCTATGATGATCACGATACAGGAAATAATAATAGTTAACGAAACATAAGTTTATGTTTTATAATCGGTATATAGTGATGCGTTCTGAATATAATGTTGATTTCAATTAGGTCAAAATATTTAACTGACGAATATACTGTCCAAATAATAACTCAGTCAATTAGGCGATCGAATTCAGGCCTTCGAGCCTATTATCGATCAATAAACACCACACGAAAAAAAAAAGAATGCACAAAAACACTGCGTGTTATTATGACGGGATAATCATGATATGATAATAACAAAAATCCAAAGGAATACCTTGAGAAAATACATTAAATAATAATATAGGCTACGTGCCAAAACTCCATGGTCAACCACAAAGATTGAAGTGTTGTAGTTGAAATGGGAAATAGTTAAACTGTTAAAATATAGACTTTGTATTTTATTCTTTAAAATTAACACGATATTTTTACTTAAGTAAGTACTTCGATCGTAAAAATTTTGACAAAAACTCGTGTTCTCAATAAGGCGAGTGAAAGAATTAGCTATATAGTTCGCAAGGATAATAAATAGCGAATCACAAGTGTCGTGATGTTGTATAATAATAAATTATGAAATAAAATTATTTTTATGATTGCTTAATTTTTACATTTACTCAAAAATTAATATCAGGAGTTATGTTGATAAAAATTAACGTAAATACGATTGGCTGTATGATCTTTAGAAATATTCAATTAGCGTAATAACTTTATGAATATAAAGTCAAAACTATATACATAATATTTATATTTGTTTAATAAATAGGTATGGATTTTAAAGTGTATAATAAAAGCCTATAAAATAATTCTTTTGTTAAGATCGAAATAAACAAATTTTCCATTGGAATTTTCAGGAGACCTCTATTTTGTAAGGGCCGCAGTGTGGGTGTGGTATTATTCCAATTGAATATAAAACTCTACGAAAATCCTCCAGTACTATTATAGGTATATTTTGTACGATCATTTTTCATTAAATTAAACGAACACGCCAAGATAACGTTACAAAAACTCGCGTAACATAATATTATATTTTGTAATATAAAATAAAATTTACGAAATTCAATAACGCCATACAAAAAATTAAAATATAAAATATCACAGTAACCAGCAAAGTTTGGCTGTTTGATATGAGTTGTATCACCGATTTGTACTTAAAAATATCGAATTCGAAACGATATCACTTTCTTTTTCGAACGAGACATTGTCGTGCACTCCATGATATATTTAAATGCAATTCAGAAAATAAGAGTGATTACTTTTCTCGAAATAGTATTCGATGATTTATTCATTTATTATAATATTGTTGTTTTATACATTTCGATGTGCCGCGTGCCACGCTGATTTCGATCACCAGTAATAAAATACATCAATAGTCATTATTAAGTATTTCAATGAGGTAATGCGTTGTCAATTGTAACGACAAAATATTGTCATTTTATGCGAGTAACAGTATTTTGGAAAATAATTTGCAACAATTATGTGTATTTTTAATACCGTAATTGATCAATAATCAGTAATAAACAAAAATGTTAGTTCTAAACCATATAATTAAAATTGTAATAACATTCGAAACAGTCACATTAGTGATTGAAATACTGCGATATGAAATCGAATCAGGACATTTTTGTTTTTCATAATTTTATTTATGGTAAGTACACGGTAGGTATATCAAGTGATTTCTTTTACACGAAAACAAACTTTGATTTATCAAACAAAAAAAAAAAAATAAAAATATTAATTTAAAACAATCGAACGATTCGGGTAAAATGGAAATAACTTCGTTTGAAAATCGAGCTTAATAATTATAAAATGTGACACTTTTGCACATCTTGTAGGCATTCTTTGACAATCTTTTTTTTTTTTTTGTGATGTATTGTATTATTCAAGTATAGTTTCATACTTTTTCGTTTGAACATAATATTTCAAGAAGATTATCGACATCGAAAATAGGCCAGTTTCATTTGATGCCTGAGAAAAAAAAAATAACAAAAAATTCCGTCCCAAATCCCTAGGAATATTGTATGTGTAATCTTTTTTTCGAGAGTGAGTATGGCGTGTCAACAAGGTGCTTGCTTATAACAATGATAGTTAATATCGTAATTATTTTTATGAACACCGATACACACGCACACATACACTTAATAACGCGTTTCACATCTTACATCGAACTCTTGTAAATTAACCGATTCACCGTGTCACAATGTCGATAAGAGCCGATAACCATCGAGAAAATATGTTTATTCGATTTGATGGGTACAGGCTTATGTACTTTTTAATAATTGTAAAATCATTATTTATTTTACAACCGTGCATGTGAGTAACGTGTTGCTGTAGTACAGGCATCTCAAACTTAAAGTTTTAAATGGACCACAATAGAGTGATATGCGAGCCGCAAAAATCTTAATAAATATTTTATTTTTTTCTTTTGCTGAACAGAAAAAAAATTATTAAATTTACTTAGGTACTTAATCTCTCGAACCTATTTTTTTTCTTTGATTTTTATTTGAAATAAAGAACTAGGGATCTCGGGCCACAGAAAAAAAAGTATCGAGGGCCGTATTAGGATAGCGGGCCACGAGTTTGACATTCCTGACATACAAACATAAAAAGCAACACATCCTTCGTGCCATCGGTATTCTTTGCTTGTTCCTGCTCGGTACGCGTATTGAATTTTAGAGAAACGATAAATCACATTTTCAATAAACCAACTTTAAGTGAAACTCAAGTTAACTTAAAACAATAATTGTTATATTTATATTGAGAGTTTTTTAGTAATTAATAAAAAATAACATGTCTATTTAATTATTTGTGAAAATAATCAATTTCACCGCGGTTTTTTTTTTTTTTTTAAGATTTAAAGTTTTTTGATTCAACTGATCTTACTAAAAATATAAATATAAGTAGATCTATATAAGAGTAATTTTGCATTACATTTTCCATTTAAAAAACCATTAATTGAATATATAACGAAATAATAACGAAAGGAAATCTATCATTTTTCGGATTAATATTCATTTGGGTCGTTATTTTCACTTTAAATGCTTGTATAAAATTATTCATAGAGTAATATTTTGAGAAAATTTTACAATGGGCAGAAAAACAAAATTATTGTTAAGGTTTCATTTGAAAATTATCAGTTTCATGCTTAATAAAAATTTTAAGTTTTGTTTTAGTTTACAAAGTTTTTGAAGTGATGATTAAACAACTAAACTCGATTTTTAATGAAAGAGCATATTTTAATTTTTTTACTCTGATATAGATGGGTTTTGATTGTTTTAGGAAATATATGATCCATTCCAAATGGAAATAGGTGGAACACGTACTGATCTGATTATTTTTCAAGTGGAAAAAAAAGAATAAACATTACTGTAAAATCACTTAGAATCTGAAAATCGTTAAAACTACTCAAATTAATTATTCTTTTAAATTGATTTTCATAAATTTATCCCACATAAAATATAGTTTGTTGGAACTATAAAACACAGTTTTGGTTTTATAGTCGTATAAAATGTTATAGTAATTATACAGTATTATACAGTGTGGACGTATTTTCAATGAAAAAAAAATTAACACGCTTATTATAAATACGTAAAATTGTAAAAAAATGCTCTTAACATTAATGTTTATACAAAAAAAAAAAAAATAATAATAATAAATTAATGCTAAACAAAAATTAGTCTTTCAGATCCGTATGCTATTTGAACTATTTAAAGCTACAAAAGCATCGTCTTAGACTTAAAAAACAAAAAATTGTGCAAATATCATCAAAGAAATTCTCTATTTGTGAGGACGATGTTTGAGTGTGTTTGTGAGCATGTAAGTAATCATATTCTTCATTACTTTCGAGAGTAATTACGGTCAACCGATAGATCAGTGTCGGCAGGTCGTCATTAATAGCCAATAGGAATTCGGGAATTTGGACTGTGTATTTAGACTGATCAGTGATCATATATTATAATATGATCAGTATAAATACAGTATATTATGTTAGCTATATCGTTTTTATACACATCTAATATCACAATAATTTTATTAATACTAGGATTGGAATCTAATCTTCAATTATTTCCAATATTTTCATTTGATTTTATACTGATATCAGAAATTTTCCTAGAGTTCCACAACATACAAACTTTAAGCATACAGTATTTAGAAAAAAAAATCATAGTTCAATAGAGTAAATGCTAAATTTTATGCTATATCAACCCTTTAAGATAATGGAAAACTAAATTATTTAAGTAAAATTATGATAGTCGAGTGAATGTAGATTCAATTAAATTAATTGAATATTATAATATGTGTTGAAATTAAATTAGGTTTCAGAAATTATAATTTCTACGAAGTGAACACACAGTATTCATAAGAATACTGCATGTATAAAGATTAAAATTTAAAACCGTAAAGTCTACGAATAGTGCTTATGCATGCTTTTAAGTAACAAAGCAAAATGCTATCTCGATTATATAAAGAGTTATGACCTCATCTCGAGTATCGTGTTAATGCTACGTGAAAAAAAAAAATGTGACTCTATAGCGTAAATACTTATGTACCTATATTAAATTAGTAAAAAAAGAAATTCTAGCCACTTCAACAATGTTTTCACCAGAACACAAACAATAATTGAAAGACCGATAGTTTGTTAGACGAATTAGTTGCCGCCCTATCTGTCAAAATCTGTAATGCGGAGTCATAATAGTTACTTTAACTTGTGAGATAAATTTCGCATGTGTTATTTATAGGAAAACTACGCGAAACACAAATAAATTTCCACAGCAACTGTTAAATCTCTCTTCCATTAATTTATGAAATTATGATAATATTTTATGTCTATCAAAACAAACTAGATGTAATCATGCATTCGTTTATGAACCCCTAAAGACCCATTAGAAGAGTAATTAATGTATAAACTCTTAAAAGTAACGAATGTGGCATTTCATAAATGTGATGGTTGTCTTAGGAAAAGTTCTTCGTAGCAGGTAGCTGAACCTCTTTTGTTTTTAGATAGACAATTTAATTAAGTATGAAAAAATATATAATATCTGACGTTCGACATAGGTACTTAAGTGTTTTGAAATTGAAGATGCGAAACAACTTATGAAAACACATCTTCCTTCAGTAAAAATGGCCATTGAACTCAGAGTTTTAATTTTAAACTTTACAATTATGTCATGACCAGATATCTCATGTAGATGATAACATTTTGTTATGGCATCACGTGCAATAAACAGTATTTTAAATTTTTAACTCTTTTTGGATAATTTAATAATAGTTCACAATTTTTAATATTTGCTCATTATACATTATTAATTTATTGAACTAAAGTTAATCACTAATTTATATAAATCAGAAAAGTAATTTTAAGAAGCAGTCTTATTTTATCTGCATTATCGGTAAATGACATAAACTAAATCATAGTCGACAAGTCGTATAATATTAACAATATTATTTGCCCTTGTTTTTTATAAGAAATATATTGTAAATAAATAAAATCGTTACATAATATTGAATTTTAATGACTTTTTCAGTATCTATATGGGTTATATAAATGGAAGTATAATTTTTTCCCGAGCACGCGTAGTTTTTTCTCTACTTTATTTTCTTGATTTTTATTCAAGCAAGTATGATAATTGAAATGGAAAAAATGTATAGACAAAAAAGCCGGACATATTTCACATATATATTTCACGAAATTCTTCGCTTTTCGGATCAAATACTCTTGGTGTGTGGTGTGCGTGTGAAACGTTAAAGAAACGATAAATCATTTGTTCAATAAGACGATTCTGAACGAAGGAATTTAATAATATAAAGAACAATAATAGTCGTCGTTTTCAACACACTTACCAAGATTATCTGGCCCGAAGAGCGAAGAATATCCGTGGTGCGAAGTATGTCCGACTTTCTTGTCTATTCTTTACTTTTTTTTTTATCTAATAAATAAATAAAAGAGAAAAAAATTGATGCAAAAAAAAATGTCCAAAATTCTTTTTTCACATTTTCAAAATTTTCTTTCACCAACATATTTTTTATATTATTGTGTATCTATATTTAAATTTTCATAGTTTGGATTAAAAAATTATGGTGTCCGAGGCTTTTTGTCAAATTTTGAGTAGTTAAAAAAAAAAAAAAAATTGAAAAATTGAGAAATTAAAAAAAATGAACTCTCTAAGGTACCACCTGGAGACAAATGCGGTTTCAAAAATTTGCTGATCGAGATTTTTGGACAAGTAGATCTATATGAAAAAATGTCCATAGAAAAAAAAACATACTTCGTTCAGAATCTAAAAAATGATGTTAACATCTTTAAGAGCTTGTTGTGAATAGGAAAGACAACAAACTGCTACTCATTGATAATGAGGAAATACATATTTGTTTTTGCTTTAGTATAAGATAATTAGAGTTACTAAATTGCGATGATCAGTTTTGGCTACCTGAAATAAGAGTGGAAAATTGCTCTGAAAAAAATTTACTAGGTATTTATGTCATCAATTTTAAATTGCTCCGGGTTACTTTTGGGTTCAAAAATGTTTAGTAATAAATTGCACTGAATAATTTTGGCTATCTTAACATGAGTAGTTAATTGTGTCGAGTAAGCTTATTATATTGTTTAAAATACATTAACATAGAAATTTCTTATGCCAGGAAAAAACTAACTATAAAATTACACAGTATACTGAATAAATAAAATTAAAAAAAAAAAAAAAATATCGAAAAACACAAAATCATGTACTTATATCAAATCAAATTTGGCACTGGAAAATTCCTTAAATTATCAGCACCGGAGAGATGGATAAGGATCTATCCATACTTCATATTATCTACGTTACACTGATTATAATATATTTTGTTGAAAAAAGTCTACGTGTTATAAACGCTCGATTTTCAATTTTATCTTATAGAAAGTTGATTAAAAGTTGATTAGAAAGAATTTGTCAATTTAAGCTAAATTTTTCTTTAGATACGTTGACCTCTAATATGATTTTGTTAATTAAATTTGTGAATTGATTTTGTCTTAATCACACAGTTATAAAATAGCGCAGCGAAAAGTTTTTGAACTTAAACTACGACAGTTTTTCCACTACAAAGCTAAGTTTAGTTGTAGGTATGATAATATAATAACACATTTTTCTCTAAATATCTATACTTTTTGAATTATTTACCTAATAATGTATTATCATAGTCTTATGCTGATAAAATATTTTAATAATTTTCCGAAAATTAAAAATAAAGGATTCTAATTTAATCGCGTGCAGACTTTTACTTGGCAAGGGGTTCTCGCTTGAAAACAGCAAAGATGTTTATATTATAATCATATTAGTATGAAATAATAATAAAACAGCGCACATTTTATGTAAACAATAATAATATGATCATTGGCGCAACTTGAAGAACGTTTTTGGGGGGGCTAATATATATTATTGATTGATTTAGCCTCAAAAAGGCATTATCCTTAAGTAATTCTCAAAATTTCTGGGGGTGCTATGAGTAGTTTTGAGGGGGCTTAGCCCCCTCAAGCCCCCCTCTAATTGCGCCTATGAATATGATATACATTTGTACGATGCTATGAAGTATGCATATATTAAATTTTCTGGGCACATTTATTCATACACGACGTCGTACAAAGAGAAAATCCGCGTAGGTAGGTAATATTAAAATGTACAACGGTGCTGAATGAATAGCATTTATTACAAACTATAATATAATTTTTCACAAAGATAAAGCATTTTATTGTATACGAGTGCATGGCAGAGTAAGCCTGTAAGTCAGTGAATTTTTTCCGCCACATTCGTGGACTATTAGTAAGTAGGAGGCATCTACTATTGCTATAATTGTACGAAATTAATAGGTACTAATACTGCTGTGCTTAGCCAAAAAAGTGTAACTAATAAAATTGTTCAAAAACAGCAAATATTGTTTTTGACATATAATCATGCCTTACAATGACTATTATAAAAAAATTTTAAACCCCTTTTTGTTGATATAATAATTCATTTTATACCTAAAACTACATGGCTTCTTTTTATTTCTACTTTTTTGAATTTTTAAGGAGAAAATTGACATACGCTAAAATAAGTATCAGAGTACTAAGCGAAAATTTGGTAACTCCTCTCTAATAATGGACATATTGGTTTATCGCTTAGACATTTTTGGACATACTTTGTTTCAGCCTATTATCATACAATATTTTTCGAATGCAAAATCCTGTAAATCCATATCATGGCAATACCATTTTTTTCCAACGAACTATCATAAGCCAAAACACGGTAATTTCATTGATTTTCATGGAATGTACCGAATTTTTGCTTAGTATTTGGATTTACCGTGTTTTCGCTTCTTAAACGTAAAATTTATTGAAACGACCACATTTTATCTTATTTTAAATTGGATTTTTAGATGGGTTTTAATAGGAAACACGCTATTTCAACATAAAAAATCAGTGTAAAACCTTCTAATTAACTTATAGAAACAAAAATCTAATTTTTCATAAAAATGGAGTTACCCTGTTTTAGCTTAGTACGGCAGAATAGTAATTCGTACTGCGAACGGCAAGCACGAGGTTTCAAAATGCACAGGCAGTGGTTAAAGTGAGAAAAACTAGGAGGAAGGACTGTAAGTTCCTAAAAAATGAGAAGCGTTCCCGAGCCACACCGAATTTCCTGATTGTCTTCACACAAAGGCTAAAAATTATATTGATCATTATAAGCAAGTTGCAAATATACTTACTTGGACAATAGTCTATAGCCCCTCTTAATCTACTCCTATGTTTATTTGAATAAAATAAATTACCATTAAAAGTAAAGTTATACTTAAAAAGAACTTCCATATTTATAAGAACTATAAAACAAACTCAAAAACAAGCATAACACTGTAATCAAATAAAAAAAACAATTATTTAACATTGTTCGAATATTTTAGTATACCCTAGAAAATATTATTCATCAGCTTACTTAGCTTTATTTACAAAGCATATTTCGCATGGGAAATAACAAAATCCAAAACTAACGGCTAAACGTAAAGAAAAGTAAAGTGTAGACAAGAAAGCTAAACATACTTCGCACTACCGATATTTTTCGCTTTTCAGGTTGTATACTCTTGGTGGATGTGTTGAAAATGACGACTATTATTATTCTTTATATTATTAACTTCCTTCATTCAGAATCGTCTTATTGAAGAAATAATTTACTGTTTCTATAAAATTCTACATGCCCATTAAAAGTACTTGACCCAAAGAGCGAAGAATATCCGTGGTACAATGCATGTTCGATTTTCTTATCTATACATTACTTTACTTTTTTTTAATAATTTTGAAATTTTGACCATTCAAATAAATGTTTAATATTAACGCTTTCCACTCTTTAGTGATCAAAATTAAAGCGGCCCCCCGGAATTTTGGGATTTGACTTAAAGGGGACGCTTGATTGTATTCCAAATAAGATGGGGGACTCAGTCCCCCTCCGTCCCCCCTCACTTTAACCACTGTGCACAGGACTGGTGTATTCGAAATTCAGTTACATGAGTAATTAATATTAGTGTACATTTTATTGCACTTTGTAGAAAATACATAATGAGATATGGAATTTAAAAAATTAAATGGAAATAACCGGCACCTAATCTGTACCCACCTACCTAGTACACAATGGTCACAATGTACAAGTGGCGAGTAAGTTTGCGGAATGCCTCACATGCGTGTCATAAATATTTATCATAAAGTAACATATTATTATAAAAAATTATAAAAATAAAACGATTACAATAACATAATATGTTTCATTGTTATTTTACTCTCAGCTTCAATTAAATTAAATTTTCAATTTATGGCTATTTGCTTCGAACAGTTATGTAATAAATGTAGATATAATACATATTATTTTATGCCTACACAGAATACATAATATAATACAGATTGTACGAGTGTTACTGAAACGTTAAATTTAAAAGAGTTATAAAATATGTGTGTATTTGTAATGAATTAATATGTCATGCGCATAACAACCGACGTTTACAGAAATCAACATTAAACAGTTTTATAATTTCGTAATTATTGTATCGCGTTCAAGTGAAAACGAAATGTCTCGGGAATAATGATTTTGTTATGTAGTCATTATGTTTATGCTTTTTTTTTTTTTTTTTATTAAACTATATAATGTAGTCAATGCAGCCAATTTTAAAATAAAATATCTATCATTTATATAATTAATTCACATCGAGTATATTTCGTTATATGATTTTATATCAATTATTTCGTAAATAAACAACCTCCCTTCCACCTGAAAAGAGCCCTTCGAATATTATTATAATTAAAAAAATTAAATGTATAAAATTATTGTAAAATTCTAGTTAGCTTCAGCGAACCCTATCTGCTGATTAAATTATACAGGTCTTTTGATAATGATTTGGATGAAAAAATATATAGCAAACATTTTGTTGACAGTGGTAATGCTAAGGTATCAGTTATCTGCATTAATTTAAAAGCTAGTGCAGTGTTTAAAAAATATAATGAACTCATTACGTCACTGTACTTCAAATGAAGACATTTCGTTTTAAGTATTTAATTTATGTTGCAGCTATACTCGAACATTAGTATAATATATTATTAGGGATACATAATTTTATTTTCTCACTAATAAATTTTAAAATACAATATAGATGCATCTATAATTTCATTAATGTTAAGTTATATCGAGGGAACATGTTTTGGGTTCACATTATTTATAACGTGAATGGTACAGGGGAAAACCAGCAAAGTCACTTTTTTCAATCCGTCAAAAAAGCGTTTTTAACTTCAAAAGTTAATATATATTTTTTATAAAAAGTAATTATAATATTTATAAATTATAATTTTAATATAAAAAGCTCAGAATAGGTTAAATAATGTTGAACTTTGATATATAGCCATTATAATAAGATAACGTTTAAAGTACCTACATATAATTATAATTAAATGAAAAATATGTCATGCTATGCTAGAATATTATTCAGTGTACCACAATTCACCATTTATTTATTTGTTCTGTGTTGTATAATATATAAAAGATAATTTTGACGATACTAATGCATACATCCTGTATATATAGCATCATTAAAATTAAATCACTTTAAACAGCCATGTTAAGCACGATGATCCATTCCAATGACGTATTGACCATTTTATTTTTATTTTTAATATTTTTATATCATTTGACCTAGATTTACACAACAGTAAGTTATCTATTTCGTTCATACAAAATATTACTTCGCAAACTAGTATGTAATATCATTGATCATTTATCCAAATATTTATAAAACCGAGTATTTATCAGAAGTAATTGAAATATATAAAATACAAATAAAAAAATATATTTTCCTTCGGTTACATATTATTATATTACTGCGAAGTAACAAAGTCTAAATTTTATGTTTTATTTGTACATAATATTATGTACCATTACAACTTAAAGCTTTGAAAAATTCATATCGACCTGACCTCTAGATAAAAACAAAAAAGTCCCGCAATTTATTGTATTTAAATAAATAAATTAACTCTTAGTAATCATTTCATATACCTAAATTATAAAAAAAAAAAAAACATTTGTATTGGATATCTCTTTTAGGGCATGGTGAATTTATTTGTCAAAAATACTTTAAAAATGTGCTCTACTATAGCCGTTATTTATTACCTAATTTTGACTGACCGAGTAAAGTCTATAAGAATAATAATGTATAAAAAGATTTTTTAATGCTAAGCTATAAATAATATTACATGAATAACACAAATTGTTTTATTTGTTTTATTTCATTTTTATAGCAGTTAACTTTTCTATTAAATAAATAAAAAAAAACAATTGTTTACTAATTAAAATAACAAATGATAAATCAATTTGTGTTGAAAAGTAGATTTAATCCTTCATTCTATATAATATATATATATATATATATATATAATGCAGTATACGTGTAAGAATATGGATATAAATATTAATATTAATAGACGCTAGTGATTACAATTAAAGTAATTTATACCTTATAAAAGCATTTATACTTACAATCATGAGAAAAAATAAATAATAATAACAATAACAACAGCATTTATTATGAAATAGACACCTTAAGAATTTCATTAAAAACTTGATTACGTAGCGAATAGTGAATTTTTTTCCTCATAATTCAAACTCTAACCGTTTCAACTTGCGTGTACTTAAACGTAAATATGGACCATGACCGGCTTGAAGAGAGATCCAATAATTAATCGTATTAAAACCAAAAATATCTAATGTTGTAGAATTAATACTTATTTTAATTATTATATCTCCATCACGCGTTAAAGTTCCATTTTTTTTTTTTTTTTTTTTTTTTAACGAATAAAGATTTTTATATTGGCTACATTGTACCACTCTTTGCAAGACTGTTGTACGTCACGTTTACACGTTTCATAGCAAATTTTTGCAGTGTCTGAATCTCGCGGTTATTTTATTAATATTATAATTAATTCAATTTATCGGTTTACGTTCGTACTTTACTCCGGGGTCGAACCGATATAAATAATAACAACTGCAGTCAGTGAACCTATACCTCGTGTTTTTATGATAGCTTATAATATAGGACGACTTTTATACATTGTTCGAGACACACCGCGGTGACGGCCACGCGTTCACATACGATTTTTGTAACACAACGTATAGAAAATATGCTGCACAGTGTACAACATGTGTGTAAAATGCAATCGGTTCGTGTCTGTGTCGGTTTGTGTGACGCGATTTTATTTCGAAACGACGGAAAACGACGAGGGAGCCGCCGCGCAGACATTTGGTCCAAATGATTTGAGAACAATAATAATTATTGTTGTTGCCGTCGTCGTCGTCGGCATGTATAATATGTACATTTGATATTTATGGATTTTCGTCGTTGTTAAATTTGGTGCGTGTAACTTACTCTCCTCCCCCACATACCTACACGCGCGCGCACACACACACACACACACACACACACACAACGCAGTAGCCAGCATGACATTTCGGGAGGGGTTTAGATTATAAATACGTATTTTGACTAAATAAATTAGGATAAAAAAAAATATCAACAAAATCTATTTGCCATAATAATAATTACATGAAGTTATGCAATTTTATATTATTAATTATTATAATTGTTATAAAATTTTATTTATTTTGATTTAAAAATAAATTTCAGGGGGGGAGGGTTTGAACCCTGAAACCGCTCTCCTAGCTACGGCCTTGCACACACACACACACACACACACGCCAATTCAATTTTTAAACAGTTTTTGAGGTGGGCTCGAGTGATACCTGATATTAATAATAATTGTATTATATTATTTTTATATAATGAACGTGATATGACTCTTGGGATGACCTGTTCGGAAGAATTGAAACGTACGTTGTTGTAGAGTTTTTCGCGAGTTATTTTCGAGAGATAAACCATGTCCGACGAAACGTTCGAATTGATTAGCAGCGCGTTTCGCGGAACTCAATCAGAGTTCGATGATTGCAAATGTTGCAAGTAAATATAGGTGATTAACGCGTAACCGTTTGCCAAAAGTTATCGATCTCATTATATTTAATTATCGTAAAGGTTGTTCTGCCGATTAACTGCAACATTGTTGTCGGGCATCGCTATCATCGAGCGCAAATTTTATAATTGGATCTAAGTTCGTTATTTTTTTATTTTGATATTATTATTATTATTTTCTCGCAGAATTCGTGTCTGGTCATTTGAATATATATATATATATATATTTTTTTTTTATCCCAATAAACAACCCCCGACAACGAGAAACACGTAACAAGTCGTATATTAATATATTTATTGTTTTAATTTCTCGAAACCAAATTGATGGACGATGTATTATAAATACACCGACAGCGGTATAATATTATTATTATTATATCAGCACCGGCCATATATTTTTTAATTACATTAATCGCCCGCTAATTAAAAATTGGATATAAATTAAAATACACTTTGTACGTCTAAACTCTACAGTCACGATAACCACGTACGGTCATGACGATTTTTTGTTCTTTTGGACTTGCGTCAAACGCTTTACCCTGTAAAAAAACAGATAATTACTTTTGAAAAATTTCAAAGAGATCCCAAATGTTTTTCCTAACCTATAAAAATGTCCTAAAAGCATATTCAATTATCTAAAAAACACATTAATGCCTTCAAAATTATTAAAACATAATTACTCGAATGATAGATAATATTTTTTTTAATAAATAATTATAATCAACATAGGTATATATACACTTTTTTAAAGTAATTTGAAATAAAATTTTACTATTATGCTCGTATTAAAAATCACTGAAGTATATTATAGTCGATATAATTATTGTAAATGAAAAAAAAGTAATAAACTTGTAATTAATTTTTGTTGAAGTGAAAAGTAATAAAAATACCAAAAAATTACATAATATGACCTTAAAATATTGAAAAATACCATAAAAATGTCAAAATGAAAACATATTAATCAGATAAGTATGTTACTAAAACACATTTTAAATTATATAAGCAACATCTAAGACGTTCCAAATAAAAAAAAAAAAAACAAGGTCTCAACGTCCGGGCCCTATAGCCTATAAAGACCGATTCGGTTAATGCCCTAAAAAAAAATATTTATGACTTAAAAACACTGAAAATTTCTTAAAATAGTATTCTAATTAATAATTAATAACATCAAATTAATGTTTTGAAAACAGAAAAAAAAATCCAATAAAATTTTAAATTGCTAATTTACTTTTTAAATTAATGATTAAAATAAAACTATTGACTTATACTCAAAACACATTATGATAATTTTTGTATTGTAATCATATTAAGTATTAAGTCTTATAAGATTATAAATATTATGCTTAATGCAAAAGTAATCCAAGTCGGCTCCCGATTATTACAATTATCATTAGATCAAGGACTTTCATGCATTTGCATATTTTTTCTGGTTAACTTTATCGTATGCTTGTTAAGTACAGAATACATTTCATAACGTTTATGATGAAATACTCAAAGTTTTTAGTGCATATTTTTGCATATTTGGACATTTTTTGGTTTAAGGGGCATATTTTTGATTATTAAGCCTTGTTAGTGCATATTTTGATGGTTTATCGAAAATCAAGCGCTTTGGTGAATATTTTTCATGAGTCAAGGTCAACAATTTGTTATAAACTTGTAAAGACGATAAAGATAAATTTTATCTTGAAATAATAATAATGGTCAGTATTTATTATGTCTATTTTTGTATTTTTATTTAACGAATAGTAGGTGCGTGGTATAAAAACGATAGTATCAAGTATCTATAGTCAGTGGGTACTGGGTAGATTAGGGATGGGATCCAACATTCAAAAAAGATTCCAAATCAAATTAATAAAATAAATCTAATTAAAAAAGACGTATAGAATAATAATGAAATTAATTTTTTTAAGGGCATATTTAACCGTATATTTTGAATTTTTTGACGCATGAAAGTCCTTGCACAACATAATCGTGTTGTGTTTTT
>JAIPRM010001662.1:0-35976 GCA_025469315.1 Stegophylla sp. TES_Ste_2020
ATTTATCGTTTCTTTAAAATTTAATACGCCCGTCAAGAGAATACCACCCGTCGTGCGAAGTACACCCATCGTGCGAAGTATGTCCGGCTTTTTTTTTCTTATATTATTAACTTCCTTCGTTCAGAATCGTTTTACTAAAGAAATGATTTATCGTTTCTTTAAAATATAATACGCCCGTCAAGAGAATACTACCCGTCGTGCGAAGTACACCCATCGTGCGAAGTATGTCCGGCTTTTTTGTTTTTTTTTCTATTAATTATACTAATGGATTATTGGATTTATTAAGACTAGAAAACAAATCGATAGCTTTTGATTTATCAAAAATGTTAGATTTTTATTTTCGTTTTCAAGTCATTGAGAAATTATTAAAAATTAGGCGATACATTGCTCCACACTCTCAACAGCACCCTTGTTAAATTATTTTACGTGTATGCATAACAGCTTTTATAAAATTATAATACAAATTCGCATGAGGTACTAGAATTATTCGGACATAAGTGGCATCAAATATTGATATCGACCATCAAATAAGACTCTTTGAGTTATTGTTACGCCCTGCTTGTCTAAACTCTCTAGGTCTACTTATTTACATTTCTGTAGTAATTATAAGTATAACCATTTGTGTCAATTTGTGATTATAACTGTTTTAATATTAATGTCAAAATCTTATCGTTTAGTAGTATTTGCTAAAATAAAACAACTTAATTTGGGATAGAGGTAAAGGACATTTTATTGAATCTAATAACTATAATATTATGTTTGACAGTTACAATTTAAATCTAACTATAATGCTACGTTTTTTGCAAATTTTTAAATTCTAAATATTGTTTTACACAATACCTACTTTTTACGTATATGTATTATAATTTTTTTTTTTCACACAATAATATTTCCACACAAAGTGACATCTTGTCATGTAAGAAAAATTTTCATTAAATTTTAAAATAGATTAAGTATAAGATTAATTAAACAAAGTTACTTATATGATATAATGCAGGGTAATTATTATAAAGTAGTTATAATAGGTATAATAATAATAATTAGAATAAGAATTAATTTTAATACTAGTAAACCTACATAATGTTTATAACTAGGGCAAGGAATTTGTAGCATTTGCATTTTTTTTTTTTCATAATACTCCAGAATATCAAACACAAAACCTGATTCATATAACATAAAATTCAAATGAAAAAATTTTTGTTGCATTTTCTTGCGATTCTCATAAATTAATGTATTTTTGTGACTTTAATTTTCAATTTAACGCTTGTTTTTGTGCATTATTTTCCTAGCCCCATTTATAACTAAACATTTTCTCACTATCATTCTGCCCTAAACCCACCGTTCAGCCTTTTTTGTCAGGTTGAGCGCTGGGCTAACATCATAGTCGCTTAAAAATAAATTTTACAAGATGAAATATTATGTCATTGTGTTTGATCAATTTAATAATTATTGTAATAATATTATAACAGTATTTTCTTATAATAATTTGTTTTGACAATGTTTCACAACACGCGTAAGAATTTAGTGGAATTTATAATAACGTAATTATTCTTTATGAGTTATGGCACAGTTATAATTTATTGTATAGTTAGATTATACCTAAATAATATTATTTTACAATAAAAAAGGATTTAAGATGATACACAATAAAATTAATGTTTTAGATATTAAAAATGGTCTTCGCTCTTTACTTAAATTAAACTGTCATTAATAAAATCACTATCCAATATTTTATTATTTGTATACTGCACTGTATAATAGATTCATTATAATCATTCATTTTACTTTTAAAATCACTTACCAGGTAACAGTAAAATATAATTTGCATGAATAAAATATAAATTATAATGTAATTTCCTTGTTTTCAGTAATTTATAAATGTTATTTTATACGCACTTTCCTGTGTACTTTGGTAATACAATTATTTCAGTTTATTTAATATTTTAAAATTTTATCATCATATTTATAATATTCTATGCAAATTATTATTAAATGTTTTAAAAGTTATCAATAACCAATATAGTCTGATATGAATACTGTTAACAAAATAACACATTATTTAAATTATAATTAAATATGTTAAAATAAATTATTAGGTTTTAAAATATTTATGACAAAATAACAAGTTAGGTAATATAAATATAAGTTTAAAAACAAATATAATAAGTGAATAAAATAAAACAAAAACAAAACAAAAAAATGACAGATGTTTAAAACAAAAAAATATCATGTGTTTTGTTTGTTATTCATACAAATTGTTTTTAATGCAATCCCGTTTTATATGAGAACTCTCTTACTAAATTTCATTCCATTTTATAGCATCCTTTGGTATTAAACCAAAAAATTCAACCAACATATTATTATTTCGTACTTCATTCGATTTCCTTTTAGTAACAGTTGAAATTTTATACAATCGATTGTAAAACTTTTATGAAATGAAAATAATATATTTCAGAAAAATCATTAATTTTTATCATGCTGTGTGATCTACACCAGTTATTTGAAATAACTCTATCTTATGTAAACAAATTCTATGTATAACTAAGGAGTTATTATTATGACATTTATATTTTTCTTAACAATACAATTATTTGCCTAAAAAAGCATAGGTACTTTGTGTTTTAGAAGATTTATTAATCTAAAAGTATATATAATATTTTGCAAATTTACTATGATTTTTTAAAGAATATTAGAAGAATATTTTCAATTTTTTAAGAAAATTTTAGCTTACCTTATTTTGGACATTTTAAGAGATTATTATTTTGGTCTCTATTAGTTAACAATTAACCTTTTTACTACTAAATGAATTTTCTATAGTGTACACTGCTCTGCTGGCATAACGTTTTATTTTAATTGATTTTTTTTCTACAACAATGTATTTTGAAATAGATTAATAAAAAAATGGCTTTTTTTCATGTTGTTCATTATTTTAGAAGATATGAATAATTTATATAAGCGATAGTAATTATTATATTACGATATTATAGATTATATTTTGGGAACTCTAAATAAGAGAAAAAAATACTTTGCTTAAAACGTTAGGTTTTTGTGCGATATTGGTTTGAAAAATGCTACTCATGCTCACCCCGCCTCATAGTCGTCTCAAATTCGTTTCAAGCGGGACTTAATTCAATATTTGAATATACTTTTTAACATCTAAAATGTTTTTTTTTTAATTTATCTCTGTATGTTACTGATCTAGAATATGCAGTTTAAAGTTAAAAATAAAATTATGTTTTTAGAGTATACCCGTTCAAAAATTCCAATTTATAAATTTTGATATTATTTCTACAGTAAAAAGTTGTAAATGTATAATTATTATTTTAAATTTTTTTGTTTTTTGTTTCAATATACGCTATTAATTAATAATTAACTACAAATGGGTCTAACATGTTAATTAGTTTGATCTAGCCTTCCTAATAGTATTAACCTTGTTAATTTAATTTATGAAAATTCTGGGGGTTTTACCTCAAATTTCTAATATGGGTGCATATTAATGTATAGGTATATTCTAAGCTTTTTAACGGTGTAATTTTCATTTGCAGCCACTTGCATCTGCGACTTAACAGAAATTATTAACAGATGTAAAGTATAATTATTGTTGTGTATTGATAAAATATTACAGGCGACTTTTTATTTTTAAACTATGCAAATTAATTATTATTTTATTTAAAAGTAGAAAAATTCTTATAATAGGCACCTGCATGTATTTTTATGTATTGATAATAATATGATATGTATTATAATGGGCAATTGATTTAATAATTTAAAGTCATTTTTTGTCGCGAAATTTTCAAATTATTATTTGATATGTTTTATGACATTTTAATAATTATTTTAATGAAATTGTTTATATTGTACTGTCATATGATAATTATGACATAATGCCAATGGAATATACCTGTAGAATAAGTTGACGTTTACTGTAATGAAATATTATGAATAAATTTTTATGTGTAATTTTGAATATAATAATATTGTGTTGGAATAATAATTAAATGTTTGGAATAAAAACTACTGTGCTGTCACGAGCGCGGAATTTCGAAAACGAGGGGTTTTCAAAACGCCCCCGTGACTGATGTGCGATGGTGCTGTTGGTGGTGCTGTTGGTGGTGCTGGTGGTGGTGGTGGTGGTGGTGGTGCTGGTGCTGGTGGTGGTGCTGGTGCTGGTGGTGGTGCTGGTGGTGGTGCTGGTGCTGGTGCTGGTGGTGGTGCTGGTGCTGGTGGTGGTGCTGGTGCTGGTGGTGTTGGAGTGAGGCGTGACTGGGAGGAAATCGGTTTAGACTATGGTCGCGTCTTTTGGCACGTATTTTCGCAACAGTTTTCTCCCGATTTTCCTTATCGACTCGTCGAAGCACGTTATCGCCTCGTTTTCGATGAGATCCAAGACCGCTTGATCCGGCAACCCGTAACCGGGCTTCAAGGAGATGGGGAAACCGATGCCTTCGCCGAAATACTGAGTACTAAAGCGCACTTGGTACGCGGGCGGCCGCGTGGTGCCGCTGTACTGGGTGCTGCCGAACAGTACGCGAAAGCTCCCCATGAACGCTTCTATGCGCTCCCGGCGCTGCGGCGTCATCACGCCGTCGTCGCCCCGCTTGAGCACCGTCACTTCCATGACGAACTCCAGGCGTTCCACAATGAACGCGTACCGCATGTCGAACGATCCGTCTGCGTTGCGCGCGAAGCCCACCGAGTCCGCGGTCTCCACGCCCGGCGACACCGACGCCGCGGACGCCTTCACGCCGCCGAACGGCGTGGCCAGCAAGAATTCCCATTTGATCGATCCGCCCGGCAGCTCGCACGTGTCGGACAACGGTGACGCACCGTCGTCGTCGTCGTCCGGCGTCCCGCACTCGGCCGTCATCAGTTCGGACACGCGTTCCGCGACGCCCACGAGGAAAGCGTCCCGAGACCGCGGCAAGGGTATCACCACTTGCGACACGTGTTCGAGCATGTATTTCCCGATCAGACGTTGGTGGTCTTTGTCGACGACCGGCGTGTCGGACCTCCATTGTTCCACCGTGTCGCTGACCACGCGTATCGTTGTCGCGGTGTCCTCGCACGCGGCCCGACGCACGTAGTGCTCGACGTGGACCGAGCCGAAGCCCGCGGTCAGCTTGAACGGAGCCGTGCACCGGGCGTGTTGGGGCGGAGCGCGCGGAACGTCGAGGGTCTGACAGCCGCGGAACGTCATCTCGTCGAACGCGAACACGGTGCTCACCGGCTGCTTGCCCACCTCGAATTGGAAAAACGCCAGTCGGGATTCCTTCGGCGCGTCCGCCGTCACGTCGACCATGTGGATCGAATTTTTCTCCGACGGCATTTTCCAACCGTCGCTCATGTAGTCCGGGAAAGACAAACAGTCACTGTCCAAGCATTTGCCGCTCGCGTCCACGTCCGCGGTCTCCACGAACATGCGGTCGATCTTCGCCACCCTGGCCGCGTACTCGTCCAGAAGACGGCCGAACGGAACGGTTTTCGTGCCCGCGCAAGCGGATTTCCGGTCTATAACAATAATAATAATAATAATAATAATAATTTTTATTTTGCAAAATTTTTCAAATTTATCAATGTATATCTGAGTTGAATAATTATTACACTCTGTACAAAGTTTGTTTGTACGTTAATATCATATTATCTTATATTGTATAATAGGTATAATCAACAAAGTAAAAATAAAAATAAAATATAACAAAAGTATATACATCAAAGTTAATTATATATAGTGAAACCGCCCTTAACGGACACCTCCAAATAGCGGATGTTTTTTCGGGGACGGGGACATTTTCACTACTTATGTATAGGAAAACCTCTAAATACAGGACACTCTTAATAACGGACACTCTTATGACATTGATATTAGTAATTTTTATCTTAAATTAATAATTAATTATTTTGGAATACCTGAATAAAAACCTCAATTATGTATTAAGTTATATATTATGCTGTACATAATATATGAAAATCTTATCTTATCCATTCAGTCATTGAAATATTATCGGGTCAACGAAATATTGTAACTAATGCATTGTCTTATGTGCATTTAGTTGTGTTTGTGATGCCAACGTTTATTGTAGTGCGAATTTATTATACGTAAACTAAAGTAACAGATTTTTTTCAGAAATTTTAGTTTTTATTTTTTTAATATGTATTTAATTAATGTAAAAATAAAATAAAAATATGGGTAACTGGTTTTTTTTCATAAATGTTAGTTTTATCATGTACGTACGTCGTACATATATAATTAATGAAAAAATTATATAAAATAAAATTATTGAATTTATTTACTTATTAAAAAAAATGTTTTCCTCTAAATAGTGGACAAAATTTCGGCAACCGAGAGTGTCCGCTATTCAGAGGTTTCACTGTATTTACAAATATAGAGATAATGATTAAGATAGGTAATTGTAACATTTTGCAACCCTCCTATAAGCTATAGCTTGCGTTGGAGGTTTTTTTTTTTTTGAAGAGTTCAAGAGATATGAATCATTTTATTTTGTTATCATGTTTAATTTATTTTTATTTTTTATTTTTCATTCTATTTCAACATCATTTAGATTTACATACACTTCAAGTACATTTTAAATTGTGATAAATCATAAAAATCAAATATATTAATTTTAAGAATTTTACATAACTTAACTGCTAAATTTATGGAACTGAAAAATTTTTAGGAAAAGCAGGAGAGAAAAAAATGATATAAATCGGAAAAATGTTGATAACTCAATTGGCGTACCTACTTCTTAATGGTCTTATACCAAATTGTATCCCATTAAGGAGTTATAGAAAAACCAAAAAAAAAACAAAGAGAGGAGGGATTTTAATATGTTATACTCGTACACTGAAGTACCCTCTACCTATTAATTTTATCCCGAGCGCTCTGCGACTAAAACTTCTATGTGTAAAATAATAATATGTAAATAAATAAATAAAGAATATAATAAGTTAATCAGAAGATTTTTACTCTCCCCTCTTCCCTGGTATACATTGCAAAAAGGGTATTAATAGTCCGTTATACCGCGGTAAAATATACATAATGCACATTTACTGGGGGGATGATAGATTTTACTGAAGGGTAAAATATCATAAGCTAAATTTTACTGGGGATGGGGATAAAATATCACCGAGGTTACAGTATATTTTTGTAATTTTTTTCGGTAGTTTTCCCTTACGCTTAGAGTAGTAGGAGTATGGAGAGTTTTTAAAAACTTTAAAGTACCTACTATCTGGGTGCGATTTCCGATGTAAAAAGTTACTGTCCGACACTTTTTAATAGGTATTTCTGTACGAAAAATTATTCCCGGAAAGGTGGTGGGGGGGAAATACATTGTAAATTGAAACTGAGGTAGGTATATAATATACAAATGATAAGTAATCAATCACAATGACTGAGATTAATAGTGTTAAGAATAATATGTTAAATATATATCGAATGTTCTTACTGTTTGACGGTTTATTGCTCGCATCACAATCATCCATTTTGACAGCAGTAAACATTCCAAAAGTGATCGAGACAATTAAGACAGGGATCAACATTGTTGCGACGTGAGTCTCGAGTCCTAGGCCACACTGGAGAAAATTACAGCGTGGATCCTTGCTGGCCACCAGCTCGTCCGCTGTCCGATCACGCTACGTTATAATAATATAATAATAATAATAAAAAAAACAAAAAAAAAAAAACACATCATACAGGGTTTTTCAGTACGATTTAATTTAATATTTTATCCTATCAATAATTTTTAACTTACTTCATTTTTTGAAAACTATTACTACAGCATTTATTTTATTTTATTTAGTATTCAAATTATCAAATCTATTTTACGTTAGAGTTTTAAAAAAAATTCAAAATAATAGATCTCTTGGTAAGTAGTACGGCCGTTCTGTCCCAGAAAAACCCTTCGAAACCACCCACTTGGCGTTCGCTGTGACATGGAATAAATACTCGTGTATAATTTTCACAAAATTACAAAAATTCCTTGCCAAAATTCCGTAATATTTAAATGTAACATATCCCTCCACCCATTATATTGTGATACCACCTATTTTTATAATTATTGTATATTAACGGAAGCTCCGCTCAAAATCGTTTTATTGGAGAAATGATTTTTCGTTTCTTTAAAATACAATTCACCCTCAAAGAATGTTCCACTCGAGGAGCGAAGAATTCCAATAATGGTAGGTCCGGCTTTTTAAAATACCAAATTAATTAATTAATAAAAATAATTAATTATTAAAAATCAATTAATACTATTTACACTAACTTAGATTAATAGTTGTAAATGCTAAAAATATTTAATGTTTGAGATAATTACCGATACCGTTGAGAAATGTATAAAAATAAATAAAATGCATAGTCTTAAAGTACTTGCTATTTATTTAGTAGTTACAAATAATTCGGTTTTTGCAGTTTTAAGGTTACATAGCTGTATTGATATTGTCGAAGATATTGTTGAGCATAATTTACATAAAGTAAAAAAGTAAAGTAAAGTAAAGTATAGACAAGAAAGCGGGAAATACTTCGTACCACCAATATATTTCGCTCTTCGGGTCAGATACTCTTGAAAGGTGAGTATAATTTTAAAGAAACGATAAATCATTTCTTCAATAAGATGATTCTGAACGAAATAAGTTAATAATATAAAAAACAATAATAGTCGTCATTTTCAACACACTCACCAAGAGTATCTGACCCGGAAAGCGAAAAATATCCGTAGCGAGAAGTATGTCCGACTTTCTTGTCTATACTTTACTTTACTTTACTTTTTTTTTTTATCAAATAAATAAAGGAAAAAAAAATTAATGAGAAAAAAATGTTAGAAAAATGTCCAAATTTTCAAAATTTTCTTGCGCCAAAATCTTTCTTATATTATTGTCTATTTATGTTTAAATTTTCATAAAGTTTAGATCAAAAAATGATCCGATTTTTCCTTGATTCCGATTTTATAATGAGCGTAAAAACGATCGGATTTCTTTAATTTTTTTAGGGTAATTTATACTATACATGTTTATGCCTGGTATAAATATGAGTTCATTAAATTGAAAATTGCCGACAGAAACGTTAAAAAACTAAAAACACCCCGATTTATTCATCCACTCTTCGATGGGGAGACTATAGTAAAATATTTACTTTTTCCGAATTTTACCGATATAAATGCTAATAGGCTTTGGTTTAAAAAAAATGTCGAAGAAATCCATTTTAAAGTTAATGCGTTCGTAAATTCGGCCTCGTCTTATAATAAGAAGATTATATTTATACCACTTTTTGTTTGTTTTCAGTTTTTTTATATTTATTTATTTTTTTTTTATATTTTATATTATGTTTGTGGGATTTTTATTTTATTAAGTAAATAATTATTCTTCACAATGTCAAAAGTAATAGCCATTGAGTAAATATAGCAAGTACTTCAAGAATTAATTATATTTACCTACTTTTTATATCCTTGTTTCAATTATGAAAAAGTATCTCAATGACATTAATTTAAAGATGTAAGCCCTGCACATTTTTACTAGGTATATTTACCGTAAAATAACCCTTTTTTTTTACCGAACAAAGTAACAAGTGGCCCCTTAAATTAAACGTTTATAGCACGCAACAATACACTGTTTAACATAAAACACCAAGTTTTTCAACTAGGGATTAAGTATTCTGTATAATTAGTGCGATTGTGGATGATAATGTCATTCGATAATCACCTACTACACAAATAAACCTCAAAATATTTTGAAATTGTATACTCAATATGTATATTATTGTGTAATATATTATATTTTATTATATTATCAATTATATTTGTACAAATTTAATAAAAGAACAGTATTTATTTATTTAATTTTTTTATTATTTAATTAATTTGAGTGGAAAGTCATAGTTCGTGATAAATATTCTTTAACTAACAATATACCTATATGATATAATATATATATATACCAATATACCTATATAATCTTATGATGTTATCTTATTAAAATTATATAATATACAAAATATTCAATGCATATTAATTATACGTATTAAGCATACCAATAAATATATATATATATATTCTTTTTTAAGCATATAATATCAAAAACGCACAACTATTAAGCTAGAAGAAAAGCTAGAAACTATCGTACCATATGTCAGGGATGTGTAAATCCATGGCGTGCGTGCCCGAAGTGGCGAGCGAAAAATTAAAATAATTTTACTATAGGTAAAAATATTTTGACCTTAAGGATTTCATCGGTTTTTTACCTGTATATAAAATTATAATAATATCCAATATTGCGCGTTCAGTAGGTATATTACCCACGTTTATAGAGAGCAAGCTGCTAAAAAATATGTATAATATCCATATATATATTATATATATATTGATTTTTCTAGTCCCACAGCCGTTAAGGGCAACCTAAAAAATATCTCTTCTTCCCCATTGCATTAATAATTTTGAATATGATTAAGATATTGTTTAATCGACGGTTAACATATGGCAGCGGTGACAAATCTTTTGAACACTACGTGCCAAAAATTACCTATTTATATATATATATTATGTATAAATACTTAGTGTTCATATAAGTAGTAAATTTTACCGGTAAATCGCCTGGAAAAAATCTATCTACGGAAATTTTTTCACAATAAATCTACTTGATATCAAAAGCGTCGAAGCGTTCTTACCCGACTTTGGACGAAATAATCGTCGCACTCGATCCGCCGGTGTTCACTCGTATCGCCTCGAAACACAACACACAGGAGGAACCACAACACAAGTGACACTTTAACGAACAATATCGATGATCATAAGAGAAGCGACGGATTGAACGGCACGAAGCTCGCGAAAGAAAACCCGAATGTGTAACAACAGCAGTATTCACCACTCGCGTCACGCCCTCGCACTACTCGCCCCCTCGAACGACGATTCGATTTTCGGTGGCCCACACTAGCTCGTCCCGGGGCAGCATCACGTACTTCGCCGCGCTACCGCTTTGTTCTCCGGACTCGGGGATTGGCTGCTGCTAAATGTAATACAAATATGTAATATACCTATATATGAAAAAAAAAAAAAAAAGCATCATGAATAATACGTTATATGACTACGACGGTCTTTCGGGTCACCGGCAAAATCAATACGGGCGAGGCGTTCGCGGAAAAACGCCCACAGAACTTGCTGCCAACATGTCGCCCGCAGAAACGGCAGCCCCCTAGCCAGACTAGCTTATCCACCCTAGCAGGCTGCAGCCAGGTCATAGCCGCGGTCGGAAAATCGATGAAACCAGCAGTGTTGCCGGGGAAAATAAATATCAGCCATATTTTCGAGCTTTCCGTGGCTCGTTGCCGCCCCAACCAGCTGATTTCATACTATCAAAAAATATTAAGGTGTACAAAGCTTCAGCAGCAGCTGCCTGCTCAGCTTTCCAGCAGTTGTTTATGCCGTGCGTCCGCAGTGTCGAGAATTATTGATAACGAAATTTCCGTCTAAACGTCGCGATGGAAATAAAATATGATAATAATTATAATATTATGAAAATTCGTGCGAATGACATACGGATAATTTCGACTTATACATTAACGTACTCTGACATAAAATCAATTTTCTCTATGAAATTTGAATAGTAACTTTAGTTCTTTGCCTACTCGAAAGACATAATGTATCTATACATACAATAATAAATATTGCTAATGGTTTAATAGCTACTAATTTCATAGAAGAATATACATATACGTACTAGTGACGTGAGTGGGATATTTAAATTTAGAAATTTCCATTTTAGAAATTTCTAAAGTGGACACTTCTGTTTTTTGGAAATTTCCCAGAGAAATTTCTGAGTAAAACCATTTGAATAATAGTTTTTGTTTACGTAAATGTTGTTTTGATAAGACATTTGAGAATAAGAGTACATATAGAGTTATATTGTATAAATATAATAAGTAAATTGTAAAGTAATAAGCTTTTTTATTAATCGTATGATTTCTTAAAAAAAAAAATATTGTATATATATAAATTATATTTATATGAATAACTATGTTATTATTGAATATTATTTTATACACATTTCAGAAATTTCTCAAAAATTAAATCTCTGAAATTTAACATCACTAATACGTATCTATCAGGCGCGAATCTAGAAATCTGAAATGGAAGGGGCTAATTATTATTTGTTTGTGGGAAGACGAAACATTATGAATACATTAAAATACCATATTTTTTAAATTTAGGTTTTGATTTTGAATACCATATTTATGCCAAAAGTCACAAAATATTTTAAGCTAGTTTTTACCCTGTGAATAACATTTTTGTTGACAATAGGTGGAAACATTTTTATTCCTATATTAGCTTTGGAGTCACAACTAAATTACTATATTGATATATTTTATGAAAATCTCGTTTTTCTTACTCAATGTTTCGTACTTGTTCCTTGTTTTTATAGAAAATATTGAGAATTTAGATAAATGGCTTTTTTAATGTAAGTACATACTTACTAAATAGGCACCGATTTCTGATTTTCTGTTTCTGTAAGAATCTTTTGGACACGTAAATCTGTACAAAAGTGTTTCCTTGAAAAGAAACAAACATCATTGTAATATCAATACCTTTATCACTCCACTCAGAATCTAAAATAGTGAAATGCTAGTAGGTACCCAACGTAGAACTTAAAATCATAAAAATATTGATTTCAGATGTTTTAAAACTGAATTAAAAGTCCATTGTAACTGTTTTGAAAGTTTTTATTTTTTATTTCTATTCTATTAATAATTTTTTTCCTCATTCAGATATGAATTGACAAAAAATACATTTATATTTTTGATTCTGTGTGCAGTAAAAAAGCTAGTGGTTTTATTAAGATTTGTAATTATTTATTTATTTTTGTTTTAACACTTTTTTAACTTGTAAAACTTTTTAAACTTTTATTTTGAGTAAAAACAATGTGAAAATTGAGTAAAAATAGTAATATATGCCTTAATCTATATTTTCATGAATCAGTTTTGGAAATTTTGTTGTAACTCGAAAAGTGATAGTAGGTACTTGAAACTTGAAATTTTCACCTATTATCAATAAATATTATAATGCATTACAGGCTGAAAATATTTAACGAATTATGGGATAAATTTAGTGTTTCGAAATTTATTTTATATTTTATAATTTTTGTTAATTTAACCTGAAAATGTAACGTTACTCATTTATGTGTTTAATGGTCCTGATTGAATCACAAATATCATTAATATATAATATATATTAATATATTATATTTTTTTATGTTCAAGCTATTACAGATTTACAGTTACAACTTACAATTATTTATTAATATGCAGTTTAGTTTTACTTAAAATAAAGATTTTTATTCAAAATCTTATTAAGCATATAATTCATAGTCCAGTGGACATTTTTTTTACCAGAAAAATCTCAACGTCTTTGGCTTTTTGATACATGAATTTACATATAATATATTTATAATTTTGTATGGCCACATAATATTATTTTGATTATATAAAATCAGATCCTAAGATCCTAAGAGGGTAGCTAAAGTCCCTTAGCTCACCCTTTTGAATCCACACCTAATATATATTATAGGTGTAAGAATGTTTTAGATTCTAAGCAAGCGGAGAAGCTAGCGATTATCTTTTTATTTTTCTTCTGATCAATTTTGAGGTAAGTATAGAAATTCGAAAAAATTGGAAATTTCTCATTTTTTGTAATTTTTTATTTTTATAAAATTTAAATGTATCAATATTATGAGTTGAAAATTTAATACAAACATACTCATATGTATTACCAATGGTATTGAAAAAAATCTCAAAAATCGTAAGTCAATTTTTTTTTTTTTGTTTAACCGTTTAAATTTAGCACTTTGATAGAATTCATTAATTTTACATAAAATTACACACTTAAATCCATATGAAAAATTATTTAATAATTATTGAATATTTATTGAAACTCCGCTCAGAATCGTTTTATTGAAGAAATGATATATGGTTTCTTTAAATTGTAATACATCCACCAAGAGTTGCCCACCCAAGGAGCGAAGAACACCCATGGTGCGAGGTATGTCCAGCTTTGTAAGTATAATATATTTAGGACCTAAATTTTCAAATTTAAAATTTTTACTACATTTTAAGCAAAAAAGTATAGCAGTCATTTTGTAAACCTGATAAAAGAAAAAAAAATGGTGTCTTATTAAGGTTCGGTTTTATTTATTAATTTTTTTTAAAATGTTATTTTATTATCACACAATAGTATCATTCAAGATTCAACATTATACACAATAAAATTCACAATAGTTTAAAAACCCATACAAATGACCGAATATTTTATCTCTATTTTTTTTTTAAATTGGTTTACAAAATAGCTATTTTGATTTTTTCTAAGTTTAAAATAAAATTTAAAATTTGAAAATTTGGATCTTAAAAACAATGTATACTTTAGTGCTGTAGTGCAACACTGAGGTAAGAATAAAAAAAATTAATAAATAAAGTTTAAAATTATTAATAAAACAATAGTTATTGAATTTCTTAAACCGTTTTGAGACATCTTGTACCTACATAACACAACTAATCTAAGTTTTATTATTTTAATTCATTCGGACAAAGGATGCTTGGTTATATTGATTAAATATTATCGAGAATGACGATTGTAATGGTTATTTATTTTATAACTTAAAAAAACAATAATACAACAAAAAATAAAATACATACATACATTTTTTGATTCATATGTCATTATAAAATCAATTTTAATATTATTATTAAACAAAATTATTTATATATAGAGTAAGTGGTAATCTTAAAGTAGTTATAATAATAAAATTAAAGTAGTTATATAATAATAATAATAGGAATTCATTTAAATTGTAGGATAACATTCGTAGAATTTATAACATAGTCTTGTTAATGTACTGTCCTGAATCGCCTGTTCAGCCTGATTTATCAGGTCGAGGACAGGGCAACATTTTCGTTTCATTTAAGAGATAATAAATGTGTGTCGTAACTCGGGTGTTTATACAATTTAAATGATAAAATAATTATTTCACAGAATTGTATGTTTTAAATATTTGTGTTTAAAATAATAATAATAATAATAAAATATTATTCATTTTTCAATTTGTAAGGAAATTATACAAATAAAATCTTAAATCCAAATAGATTATACAAATGATAAATAATTATCTCTGAAAGCCATTTAGACTTGTGGAGGAGACAACAGTTATTATTTTAGAGGTAATATTAAATAAATAAAATATTAATTTATCATTATTTTCAAATAACTTAATAATAATAATAATATAAAATAATAGATATAAGAGAAATGTCAAAAAATAATGCAATTGTTGTAATATTATCAGTTAAAAATCATTGTTTAAAACACAATAAACTATGATTATGTACTTTTTACTGTTGGACATTATCATTTTATGTTTAAAGTTTTGGACATGAATAGTTTTCGCTCTTTACTTTAAATGAATTGTGGTCGTTAATAAAAACTTTTTCGCATTTTATAATTTGTAAAATAAAAATCACAAGAATAAAATATATAAATTATCATTGAATTTCTTTGTTTTTAATAATTGTTAAATATTATTTGAGATTCAATCTTTGGTGCACTTTGGCAACACAATTTCTGTTCAAATTATTGTAAAATAAAAAAAAATAAAACTTATTACCAAATTATTTTCTAAGTAAATTATTATTAAATGTTTTAAAAGTTAATACTTAATTGCTGACTGATAGTCTGATGTAGGTACATACTGATTATTAGATATCAATTTATATAAATAAAATGATAATATTTAAAATTGACATTTCTTTTTCTATTTTCAATATTTAATGTGACTACTTTACATCTTTGGTTTTATTTTATAAATTATTGTGTTTTAAAAAGTGTCGGAAACATAAAAAGTTATACATAAAACAAAGTTTTAAACAAAAATAAAAAACACGGTTGTTTGAAAAAAAAAAATAATAATAACAAGTGATTAAAACAAATACAATGTTTTTATTATTTTTTTACCAATGAAATTGTTTTTAATATACTTCTCTGTTATACATGAGATTTCTCTTATAAGATTTTATTTCGACAACGTTTTACAATATGCGTGAGAAAATGTTACCTTTTATAAAACATAATTGTTTCTTATAACTGAGATAGACATAATAATTAAGGAACAAAATGTTTTAAATAATATACAAGTTTTAACCTTTTTAATGTAACATTACAGGATTAAGGGATCAGTCAAAATTATTCATAATAACACAAAACAGTCAGTATATCCAAAATGATAGAAAAAAATAAAATAAAATGTTGTTTACCAAATTTTTATAAGAACATAAAATTATTATGTATTACATTAATTTTTTACCATAGAATCGCGATTAAAATTCACATAGTACAATTAAATTCAATATTTTTATTTATTTGGTTTATTTGAAAAAAAAAAACATTCAGATTACAAATTAAAAAACTGTCTGCTATGGATCTGTTTAGTTTGTAATCTTATGTATGAAATAATATGTTTATGGAAGACATATTATTATTTTACTGAAATAACCAAAACCAATCGTCATAATTTCCATTTTATTTTCTATACTAATTTATTTTGTTTTTATTCATCTAATGGTATTAATTACCAACCTAATGAAATTTAGATAAAACTTGAGAGTTATGATTGGATTTCGGGGAAGCAAAAACTCCAAGACTTCCCCGATTTCCACCTATTCTACTTTTTTATCTCATCTCTATTAAATTAAATTCAATAACTTTATATTATTATATTATTTTTGTAAATATTTTTTTTCCTACCACTATTCGAAGATAAAATTTGTCTAGTCTACGTTCAATATTTATCGATAAGCTATAGTTTAAGTTATTTTGGCTCTACGTATTGACACTAAAAAAAAATTAAGTTATTTAATTAATTTTCAATGAATATAATAAATCAATTGCTTTAATTAATTTCCGGTAAATATAATAATTTTTAAACTAAGTATGGAGTCAGTATCTATGTATTTTTAGAATTAAGATACTATTTGGATTTAAATATTAAAAAAAAAAAATTATTCGGCTAATTTGGACAATTGGATGTTGGGGTCAAACAGATCACCGCCCTATGTGTCCCCATTAAGCAGATTACATTTTCACACATTACTAATTATAGTATATTTTTTAAAAAATTTGAAAACTTATGGGTAATTTATTATCTGAACTGTAATACAATTTATCTTATAATGCTCAACACTGCTGGTTGTCGGCTAAAAATATGTAATTTATTATCACACGAAAGCCATTTTTATAATAATTATTATAGAAAAAAATTTAATATTTAGAACCTTTTTTCATACTAGACCCACAAATGTTTCTGTTGAACAAACTCGTTTATAATTATGTTCTGATGTACTACATATAAATACTTTAATTGTGTTTTTCCTTTATACATAATAATATTTACCTAGGCGGCGCAGACTTTTATTTCAGGGGGTGCATATTTATAAATTAAGGGCTCAAATTAATTTTAAACATAAATTGTTGTCGATTTATTGCGGTGTAAGTTACGTTAAGTTATCTTGTAACTTTTTTTTTTTTTTACAATCATATCTATTTACGTCGTATATTGAGGGTAAGTTTGTTAAAAGTTGATTATAAACATTTGTATTTATTTACACATTATGTTCGATTGGGAAGGCTCTAAGCTGTGCCACTTCACTTATCTCTCATTTATTACTAATCAAATACATAAAAAATTATTGTACGAATTAAATTAGCAACAGACTATCAATGTATAGATTTGTATAATCCAATGATACATCGAGTGTAAGTACTTGATTTTAAGTATCTATTTTTAATAATTTTTACTTTGTTACTTAGTTATCTATAAAATAAATTATAGCATTTTAAGTGTAGTAATATAAATTTAATTCTACAGAACTGAAAATATTAATTTGATTTTAATGAATAGTATTTGAATTTTAGAACGAATATTGTTTTTCAATTATTATACTCCAGTGCAAACGTGACAATTTCAAATTCGGTTCTTATTTTTGCAATTAGGGCCCCGGTTAAAAGATCCGGGGGTGCCTGTGCACCCCCTGTGCGCACGCCTATGAATATTTATTATGTTTTGAAAATCTACCCTAACACGAGGAGTTACTTCGAAATAGTACCTACATGGTGTATTCTATGAACGGCGGGAATAGGTTTTTTCGAATGACAACGAAAACTACTCGGGGTTGCTTGGGTGGTGGGGATGGGGGTGGTTTAGAAAGGAGTCGAATAATAATTTTTTTTTTTTTATTTTTGATCGATCGTTTTCACGGACAAGATTCCGTTTTCGTACAATTTCCGGGTCCACAATGATCGCAACATTTCCTCCGCGCACGACTTGAACTCGGCGTTCCAGAAATCCTGGATTTCCGGATGCAAGTGTTTCGCGTCCGCTTCGCTCAGCGACACGTTCCGTACCTTTACTTGGAGTTGGCGGCCGTTGTAGTCGTCACATACCTGTCCGGCGTCGTCGCGAGGGTGCTGGCACGTCACGTACACCGACCACATGTTCATCTGCAACCCGCGGGCCGAGTGTTCCAAGCCGCGTTCGTCCGTCGTGTACACGTCGCCGGTGAACTGTAACTGGTCCAAGTACAGCGCGTAATCCACCACGAAGCCGCCCTCGGCCGTGGCGTTGAACTCGAACACGTACGTCGGTTTCTCCGGCTCGCCGTACCGCATCCCTTCGCCGCCGAACCTGATCCCGTCCGACCTCACTATCTTGCCGTTCGGCCGCCGGCACGCGTTGTCCAGCAATCCATCGGGCACTTCGAGATCGCCGTCGCCGTCGTCCCGGGGGCGGCGGTCGTGGTCTTCACCGGCCACTTCGGTCATCAGGCGTCTCAACACGACCGGCGAGTCCAGGTGCGAGTGGCCGGCCGCGGTTTTCACCGTGCTCACAACGTTCACAGCCATGAAGACGAACCTGGTGGAGGGGACGCTGCGGCACCGCGACAAGAACGTCGTTTTCTCGACGCGACCAACGTAATCGACGATGTCGACGGAGTTGCCGCGGCAGGCTTCACAGGTGACTGCAGCCCCGCGGTCGGAAAATTTCACGCGCAACGTAGACTGAAAGTAGCCGTCGTCCGTCTCGAAAGTGTCCACCGTGATCGTGCCGTTCCCGGATTTCAACACGAAGCGCCCCGGACGTCCCGCGAGACCGATGTCCTCGTTGCTGCCCTTCACCGACAGCTCGGCGAACTCGTAGATCGCACGCTTCAGGCCCTTTTTCTCGACCAACACGAACATGTCCAGTCGCATTTGTCGCGCGCCCTCGATTTTCATGCCACCCCCGTGTCCCGCCGTGAAATTGTTCCATTCGAACGCGTCCACCGACACTGTTCCGCCGTAATTGTCCAACAGCTGCTTGATGTTGGCGAATTTTCTAACTTGTACGTTGAGAAAACGCTCGAGTTTCGCCGTTTTGCACTGATCCAAACATTCTGGAAAACATAAATACTCGTTGTTATTATTGTTATTGAAATCACAGTAAAAATTATTTATAGGGAGGATTTAGAGGGGGGCTATGGGTGCTCGAGCACCCCCTGTGTCACATCAACCTCACTACGCAAAATTATTAATTGACTTTGCCAGTCCAGTGGCGTTCTCAGAATATTTCAATGGAGGGGGATGAAAAATTTTTTTAGAAAATAAGCAACAGTGGTTTCACCTCACAACTCTAATATTTTATAATATTGAATATTAATATAATAATTATACATCATCAAGTCATGTTTATTTTAATTTTTATTGAAAATTGTAAACATTTTATAATGACAATGACGTTAATGACAAATCCAAATTAAACTATCGAACTTTACTGAATTCTAATCAGTTGAATCAAGTACATCTTCAAGATCAAAATAGACACGATAAATTCCTAAAATTTTCAAATGCTATACTTAACTCAAAATTGATAAAATATTTTTGAAATTTTGAAGGAGAATTTTTGTGACCGTTTTTATGGATTTTAAGGTTTTACATTTCTTGCCGCATTATTTTTGAAGTTATGTTGAAAAGCAATTTTCAATTTTACAAAAATTTCGGTAATTGCATATTTTGCCGTTTTTTTCGACAGATTTTCCCCGTTTTTCGAAAAAGTATTGAGAAATTTTAAAAATCACCTCTATAAAGTACCATTTGAGTATGATTTCAGATCTATTTACTGACCGAAATTTTTGGACAAGTATTTCTATACGAAAAAGTGTTTATAGAAAGAGAAAAAGAAAAGAAAAAAATAATCATCATTGTAAAATTATAAGCTTTTTCGTTTTACTCAGAATCTAAAAATTCATGTTGGGAGGAGATCTATCTCCCATATCCCCCTCCGCGAGAACGCCCATGCTTGCCACACTTGCGTGAAATTAAAATACAATAAAATGTAGATAAATAAATGCATTATAAAAATGCTGGACATATTATTTCTTACCATGGGCTTTGTTGTTCGATCCTTGGGTGAAATTTGTATCAAGGCATGTTAAATTTTAAAGAAACGATGGATAATTTTAAAGTTTAAAGGCATTTTTGAAAATTTTGAAAAATTCTAACTCATAAATTTGCCGGTCGAAACTTATGGTTATGGACAAGAATTTCTATATGAAAAAATAAATTAAACATCATTGTTAAAATTCTATAGCTACTTCACCCCACTCGGAATGTAAAACGTAAAATAAACTGAGTAGATCATTAGTAAATTAAACAAATGAAGTAGATAATATATTAAATGTTTTTTTGTAAAAGATATTATAAATATTTATTGTTTATTATTTATTTAGGTAGTTCTATTGATCGAGCACCCCCTATTTATGATTTCAGGACCTGCACCTGAATATTATGATACATGTGTGCCATTTTCTGGTTCGAATTGGGAAAGTCTAAGACAAGAAAAACGGAATTAAATTTAAAGAAAGTAATAAAGCGGTTAAATATCAAAAAACTTCAACAAAACAATGTTTATGGTTTTTTTTTTCTGTTAATCATACAGTATGTAAAATAATTAGCAAATCAGTAGTTATTATTTCTAATATAATGCAGATATTGAAGTTCCGTTTTTTTTTTTTTTTTTAACATAATATGCGACGTATATATTTTAAACAATACTAATACCAATGTCATATTAATCATATACATATACACATATTATATTTGTTAGATTATGTCAAGCGATTTTTACCCCTCTTATGGTACATATAATAATATAATATGTGCGATTTATTGTTCAGGTGATTTTTAACTTCCTTAGGTATATTATATGATAATCGATTAAAGTTGTTAATTTCTTTGATGTATTCTATTTATTTAGGCTTTTGAATTTGTTTTATATTAATTTATATTAATATTCAACATATTTATATGTATTAAAAATATAAAATTTTACTTCAGACTATTTTTACTCCCCGGTAAATTTTTACAGGGGGGTGAAAATCGACTGTTACGCTAGTTTATTTTTACCTCAGTTGATTTTTATCCTCCCCCCCCCCCGTGATGAGTAAAAATTACCTGTGACACTGGCTCTGGTTTGCTATTACCTAAGGGTGTTTGGGTTCCAGAAACGGTTCTTGAAAATTTCAAAATATTAATTTTTGTGAACAAAAACGAATTTAATAGTTTTTGTCGTGTGCAATATTTTTCATTTTAAAATAAGAGTTCACGGTTATCTGAAAATAAAAAAAAATCGTCTCCGGATCCCAATATTTTAAAGGTTTTTTGGTTTCTAGAACCGGTTCTTTTCGGTTCAGTTCCAGTCCCTATAATTTCAATACATATTTTGAATTCAATTTTTCACAAGCATTCGAGTATTTAGTTCAAATAAAATTCTATGTTTTATTAATTAATTAATTTATTTGTAATTATGGTAGATTTTATTATTTAAATAACATAATACAAGAAGAAAATATTACATAAATAATAAAAATTACCTATACCTTTAAGCTAAGCTTGTGGTGTTGTAGAGAGTAATAGTATACCTACAACATGTCATTTTTTTAATTACTTAAAATTACAAATATTAAACAAACACTGTATTGAAAAAGTGATAAAAATAAAAATAATAATAATAGATAATAATAGTTAGAAAAATGTCCGAAATTTTTTTTTTACATTTCCAAAATTTTTTTGCACCAAAATCTTTCTTATATTATTTTCTATCTATGTTTAAATTTTCATATGGTTCGGATCAAAAAATGATGGTTTCAGAGTCGTTTTTGTCAAATTTTGGGTAGTTTTTTCCAAAAAAAAAAATTGAAGAATTGAGAAATTCAAAAAATAACCTCTCTAATGTACAATCTAGAGGCAAATCCGGTTTCAAAAAGTTATTGATGGAAACTTTTGGACAAGTATTTCTATACGAAAAGTTGTACACAGAAAAAAAAAAAAAAATAAATAAACATCATTGTAAAAACACTAGCTTCTTCACTTCGCTCAAAATCTAAAAAATGAAGAATTCAAAAATTCAAAAAAATGATCTCTCTAAAGTACCATATAGAGGCAAATCCGGTTTCAAAAAGTTACTGATCGAAACTTTTGGACATGTATTTCCATACGAAAAGTCGTACACAGAAAAAAAAAATTTAAAAATAAACATCATTGTAAAAATACTAGCTTCTTCACTTCGTTCAGAATCTAAAATATTAAGTTGTGTGTACTTCATTACATGATATCATATTATTAGTTATCTATTCAAAAGTTTAAAAATCATACAATTTTACAATTTGATCATTGATTAAATATACATATATTGTATATTTAATCAATGATTTGATGTGAATTTTGAATATATAAAATGCTCTCATTCATTCAAAATTCAACCGATTTAAATTTTTTTTTTCTCTGAGTAACTTAAAAGTAATTCTACAAAGTGGTTATTTTCGAAATATTTCAAAATTTTTTTTTTTTTGGTGGTTTTGAATTTTGGATTATTTTTAACCATAGTAAAAAACGGGCTAAATAGTAAATATATTTTGGCAATAAAAAAAAATAAAAAATAAAAATGCCACGTATACTTCGCACGATGGATATTCTTCGCACTTCGTGTGTAAAGCTTTTGGTGAGTGAATTAAATTTTAAAGAAACGATAAATAATTTTTTTCAATAAAACAATTCTGAGCGAAATCTTCAAATACTATATAATAATATTAATTGGCGATAAGGAAATATGTAACAAAATATAATTTAATGATGTTGGGTATTCGATATTAATGTATGTGCTCTAGCACGTGTGTGTATAAATGTTTGAATAAAAACGAAAAATTCAATAAAAGTTTATTTTTATAGATTAATTAATGGTCATTCTCACAGTAATTATTGTAATTGGCATTTTGGTTTTTTTATGGAAACCCCTGGGTTTTGAGCTATTAATTGAATTAATTTTTTTTCCAATAATAGATAAGTACATTGATAAAATTCAAAAATTTTTTTCAAATAATCCAATATTATTAACGAGTAACAAAGTAATCAATGTTTATTATTTATATAATTTAATATTTATAGTAATTTTTCCAATTTTTTCTATTTTTTTTCCCCCATAAAAACCTTGCAAAACTTTTAATTATTTGTCCATGAAATATTTTCATACACCAAAATGTATGAACTAATTGTTGAACCGATTATTTTTTATATGCGTTTAAATGTGTAATTTTATGTAAAATTAATGAATTCTGTCAAAATATTAGCTTTTAACGATTATATATATAAAAAAAAAAAAAAAATGTATGAATAAATCGCTCTTTTAACGCCGATTAAGATTCATGGTGTACCTGAGTACTCTCAACGATATGGACCAACTTTTGTTCAGACTGTTTTACGAATTTTATTTGCATTGTGTTCATTAAGGCTTATGTAAGTTCAATAGATATATACAGGGTGATTTTTAAGCGTGCTCACCTCCATTTTGGGCCTTGAAAATCCAAAATTTTGGATTTTTTTCCCCGGAATGTTCAAGTTACTATAAAACCAATATTTTCCATAACTCCTTTTTTTCATGTCACCTTAAGGGTGTCCTTTGGAGGTACAAATTTTTTTTTTTCAAATGGCTACCCCCTATTTTAATAACGGAATTATATTCGGCTTATTTTTCTGTGAATTTTGATGTATTGAAATTAAAATTTGAATGAGTAGTTTTTGAATTATTCAAATTTAAATATTAAGGAAAATTGTCACTGGGACACATATTTAGTGACATACATAGTTCATAATTATTATAAATATCTACTCAATTAACCTTTAATCAGAAATAATTAGTCAAAATGTTCATAGATATCATGTTGTGTCTACAAGATTAAATTTTACATTTACAAAATATTAATTAGTCAGGTCGTCTTATCTTATTTACCTATTAAGAATAAATTAAAATATGTGCCCAAGTGAAAATTTTCCTTAACATTTAAATTTGAATAATTCAAAAACTACTCATTCAAATTTTAATTTAAATACATCAAAATTCACAGAAAAATAACCCGAATATAATTCCGTACTTAAAATAGGGGGTAGTCATTTGAAAAAAGAAAGTTTGTATCTCCAAAGGACACCCTTAAGATGACATGAAAAAAACGAGTTATGAAAAATATTGGTTTTACAGTAACTTGAACATTCCGGGAAAAAAAAATCCCAAATTTTGCATTTTTACAACCAAAAATGGGGGTGAGCACGCTTAAAAAATCACCCTGTATAAAAATATATAAAAAAAAAAATAACTCAATGAATATTATAATAACGCTTTATAATGTAATAAATATTATAAATAGTTCAGTATAATGTTACAATCCACCCCAACGACGGCTCGTGGATGTTGGTGACGGAAGTGCGACTTAAAATATTTGAGTTTCAATAAAAATCATAATTGATATAGAACAAAATATTTATACATAGATATGAGTTTTAAAAAAATTCGTTTTCTTTTTCTTTTACAACAGTCTCACAGTCCGCTTGTCCAAGGCACGAGCCGCCACTGGGCAATCTGGATGATCCCATTTGTCCGCAAATGATAAAATAGTATAATTATCATAATAAATGTAATCGATAAGTCTTATACAATATTCATTTGATTTAAATTCGAAAATATAAAAAGATGCCTTGACCTCAAGGACACCAAAGCTCGAGGATATCTAATTTAAAGGGACCCATTTACCGGGACATTGCCCCAGCTTCCCTTGTATTCGCGGCACTGCTCCTGGGGCTTTTATATTCCAGACCCTCGATTCATAATACTCTTCATTGGGACTACTAACCGAGTCTGCAAATAAATATACGGTTTAAGAATAAATAGTGTTGTACTAGTTGTAGTAATAATTTAGTAACATAAAGTAAATAAAAAAAAAGCCGGACATACTTCGCACAACGGGTGGTATTCTCTAGACGGGCGTATTAAATTTTAAAGAAATGATAAATCATTTCTTCAGTAAAACGATTCTGAACAAAGTTAATAAAAAAAAAAATTTTCAAAAAATGTCCAAAATTTTTTTTCACATTTTCAAAATTTTCTTGCGCCAAAATCTTTTTTATATTATTTTCTATCAACGTTTAAATTTTCATAAAATTCGGATCAAAAAATGATGGTTTCCGAGTCGTTTTTGTCAAATTTTGGGTAGTTTTTTCCAAAAAAAAATTGAAGAATTGAGAAATTCAAAAAATGACCTCTCTAAAGTACAATCTAGAGGCAAATCCGGTTTCAAAAAGTTATTGATCGAAACTTTTGGACAAGTATTTCTATACAAAAAGTTGTACACAGAAAAAAAAAAATAAAAAAATAAAATAAACATCATTGTAAAAACACTAGCTTCTTCATTTCATTTAGAATCTAAAATGATAATAATGTCATATTATTATCATTATTATAATATGATTTAGCATTAATTGTAAAAATTTTGATGTGTTAATAAATTATCGAAAAAGTAATAATTTCAAGAAAATATTATTAATTTGTACTTTGTAGTTAATAGTTGAAAGTTTTGTTTATTATGTCTTTTTCACCCCATTACTAATATCAAATATGTTATGCCGTTCTTTTGTAAAACCAAAATAAGTTTAATACATAATTGTTTTATAAAAGACAATTTTATGAATTATTACAATCATTGTATTTTAGGTTATGTAAAACGTATTTTAATGGATTTACTTATCCGGTAATTTTAGATTTTACAATTTTAAATTAAATTTCTAATGCACCTAATAATTTTTTAAGGCTTTCTGCTCAGAAATATTATGGAACAATATAATTACATAAGTAATATGTTTTTGGGAAGTAATGGGTAATTTAGTTTTTATAATTTGTATAAAAAACGAAAAAATGATCCTCAGCTTCATAGTGAAAATGTAATTTTTACAAAATTATTAAATTACTCTTTTTTCGTTAAACTCAAGGACCACGGGCCACGGGCGACTCTAAATATTTAAAATTTTTAATTTAAATATTTTAAGTTTTTTGTTAATTTTTACTACAGCAATAATGAATTATCTTTTTTTTAGGACCAAAATTTTCAAATTTGATTTATTTTTCTACAGTTTAAAAGAAAATTTAAAATAGCCATTTTGTGAATCTGATTTTTAGAATAATATTGATGCTTAAATCTGTAAGAAAAGAATAATCCATTAATTTTCTTCGATTTTTTTTTTTTTTTTTTTAGTTTTCTATGTATTTGTAAAATATGTACGTCATAATTATGATTGTATTATTACTTAACTAACAGTATTATTAAGTAATTTTAGAAAATGATCGGATTAACCCTTAATTAGAGATTTAAGCACACCAATATCATTCTAAAAATCAAATTAAAAAAGTAAATATTATTTTGATATTTTTCTAAAACTGTAGAATTAAATTTCAAATTTTAAAATTAGGGTTCTAAAAAAAAAAAAAAAAATGATAATAGAACCCGATTAAAATTAAAAAAAAAATTCACAAATTTTAGTATAACTTAAAAATTATGTAAATTATGTAAGTGTATTTGAATAATACCACAATTTGAAAACTATAATAGTTCATTTATTTATTCATTAATTTATTTATTTTTGTTTTATTTTTCATAAATTTCAATGTAACTTTTAAATTAATATTTAAATAATCCAGTATAATTCTACAGTTTTAAATAAACTATAGTTTTTCTTCTAATAATTTTGTGTTTGATTTTTTTTAAATAATAATATGTTTGATAACCATTATAAAAATTTTATTTCTCTTTATACTATTTATATTATATTTATACAAAATATATTTAAAATGTATAAAATATTGTAGTTTATAAAAAATTATTTAATATATACATTTTTTTTTTTTTTATGAAATGTACTACAGTGGGGTATTTTATACAGCACACAATATTTATTTATTTAATAAATAAATATAGTCGCAAAGGGATTTACAACATTGAGGAACTTCTAGGGACAAAATACCTTGAAAACTTTAAAAAAAATACAATGTTACTGGTGCGTTCAACAAAGTATTTGTATTTCAATTTTTATTTTTCCTCAGTGTTTAGATTTTAATATAAAAAAAAAATTTTTCTAGTGCTATACATCAGTAGAAAGACCAGGGGTCCTCCAACACATAGTCCACTCAAATCCCACCCCAATTTTTTTTTTTTAATTTCATTAAATTAATACTATCAGTGTATTGTTAAATCAAACATAATTATTATATTTAACAACTCTCACACCCTCCTTAAAAATTGAATTTATTCTATTTCCACCAATGGGCCGAGTTCAAATTTTTGTTATAATTCCATTTTTGATTGCTTAATATGGAGCAAAAATCAAAAAAATTCTCTGTATAATGTACTATATTATTTTGCTAAAATGTTAATTATAATATTCTTATAAAACAATTGATAATTTAATAAAGAAAACAATTATTTATTTATTTTTATAACCTGTAAAATATTGGTAACTACTAACGGTGTAATATAATACAAACAAGTTTTCCAAAAAATCAGTACAACATAAAGATATAACATTTTTTTTTTTTTGAAAATAGGTGAACAATATTTTATTTCAATTTTGCCTTTGATTGATTTTTTAAGTATATGCGCATATACCTGCGTACACCCTCCCAAACACCACTGTTTAACACCACCCCCTATCAACCAGGACTTGCTCACTGTCACCACCTACCACCCAAAATACACCCATTACCCACTGGGGGGTGGTATTACTCCTCCCGTCGTGTACCACTGTCATAGATCAATACACTGATGTTGGACAGTGCTTAGGGTGAGGAGTCACCAGGTCACACGAAGCGAGAGAGAAAAGAAACAGATGTCAGAGTAAAATACAGCGTGCCAATGCGACGGTACAATAAATATAAATCCCTGATTTTCTACACCATATTATGTTTTTTTTTCTCTCTCGGTTATGGCAAGTTCTGCCAGCATTAATAATCTCGGCGCTTTTAGGTCATCCGAACGTCCACTGTCCACTGACAATAATAACTACTTACTTACTTTAATTAATTCGAAATATTGATGATATTTTATGCGCGCATTCGTCTATGCGCGCATAAAATATATTCTATTTTTGGCTTTTTTTATATAAGTATAGTTTAATTTCTAAATGAATATTTTTACGCTTAAATGCTTCTGATATTATTATAATATTCATTGGTAAACAAAATACTAAAGTCAGAATTTTGGTTTATACCAAAGGTATTTTCTGAGAGACTCCGGTCAGTGGTGCAACCAAGGGGGGAGTGTTTTGGGTGTCTGGACACCCCCTCCCCAAAAAAAAAAAAACTATATTTATGGAAATTTTATTCAATGAGCATGACGACTCTGTATTAAATCGTGACGGACACTCCTACTACAACTACTACTACATAAAATAGCTGTTAAAATAAATAGTTCTTACCGGGACTTGTGAAAATGAACGCATACACAAATATAATGAATGTGATTCCAAAAAAGGAGCGGAGAATTAAGCGCTTTTCTCTAGCCTTTTCTCCTGGCGACTTTTCTTCGTCAGTCTCGTCTTCGTCTAGTCTTGCCACGATGATTCGTCGAATCGGTATTGCACCGCGATCGCCTTTTTCTCGTCTGTATAATCACAGTAAAATTAAATGAAATAAAACGGACGACTTTTGACCGCAAACATAAATCATCACATCATAAAGCGCCTTCTACACCGAGGAAACACAATATTACGTATGTTCAAGACATTGTCGGCGTGACAAATTTCATGAAATGTTTTTAAAATAAAATTTTGGTACCGGTTGAGTAGCGGTAAAATTCAAAAGAATTCCAAAAAAATATGTTTATTAAAATGTTCTTATTATTACTGGCTGTTACCTCTAGAAAATTTTTATATTTTCATAAATTATTTTGTGTTCAGACTAGTCAAGAGTTTTGACACTGACGTTTAAATTTTGTATTTAATTATATTCGAATTAACCGATTTGTATTCACTATTAATTTAATATAGCAGTACGGTTAGGTTAGAATAAATAGAATAGAAAGAATAAATATTAATGTTTTTCATAAATAATTTGTCACTCTGGTCTGGATGCATGTGTTTTTACACTTAATATATATATATATATGTTGGAAACTCTGTTGGCAACATTATATTCGTATTTTGTCGACAACAATGTTTCTTGTTTTGTTTTTTTAGGCCTTAACGACAAAGCATCGAAATAAATGACGATAATAATAACTAGGGTTCGGAACTTGTTGCATTTGCATATTCTTTATTAATGGCTGCAGAATAATCTAAACGAGATATTAATTTGTTTCAAAAAAATAATATGATTTTAATACAAACATTTTTTGTACGTATTTTTGCATATTTTGCGAATTGTTAGGAAAAATGCATATTTGACGAATGTATAGCACATTTATGCATTTTTACGTTTTAAAATCAATACATTTATTTTAAAGGTCGATATCATTTTAGATTCTGAGCGGAATGAAGAATGTATTGGTTTTACAAATCTCTGTGTTATTTTTTTTTCGATTTATCAAAGAAATGATTTATCTTTTATTTAAAATGTAATACACCCACCAAGAGTAGTTCCCATCCAAGGAGCAAAGAACACCCGTGGTATGAAGTACCTACGTCTGGTTTTTTTTTGTTTTACTATTATATTCGTTGGTTTAAAATGTAATATTATTAAAAAAAAAAAAAAATAGTTGCATATTATTTTGGTTATTTTAAGTGCGTAATATTTGCATGCATATTTCCAACAATTCGGGTGTAACAAGTCCCGAACCCTAATTGTAACTATTTTTAAAATTTATAATACCCGTACTTTTCGTCCGCCGCCATTATTGCTTTTTGCACGTCCTCCATCAGTATTTTACAATTGTTCAAATTCGACGGCTGCTTGAGGACCATCATTGTTGTTGTGTCGAAGATAACACTTATAGATTGAAGATAAAATTTGGAACGAACAGTCACCCGAAACGAACAATCACGACGCACCTGATGTCCTGATCGGCAGACGACCGCCACTGACGCGAAGCTCCGGTGGTCCTTCGTGCCCGACAATCCGCGATTCTCAGCACAGCGCCACCGAGTAGCTCTGCCCGGGGATCTGCGGATGATGACGCACGAGCACGCTAGCGCCGGCGCCGCTGCAGTGATCCCGGTCAACACCACGGTTGTCCGCCGCTGTTTGTAATACAGGGGTTCCTAACCTTTTTTTTATTACTGAGTACCATTAGAAATTTTTATGATTAATACCAAGTACCACTTTAATAATTCTAAAACTAAATTAGGAGGATCAAAAATTTTAATATATATTTTAGATTTTAAGCGGAACGAAAAAAAAGCTGGTGTTTTTATAATCTTGTAAATTTATTTTCCTTTTTCTTTTTAACTTTATGAAAAATTATACAGATTGACAATAGTATGAGAAATATTTTGGTGAAAGAAAATGTTTGTAATTTCATTTTCTTATATTCTCAGTCAATAGCGAGAATTTATCACGGGTTGTTACGGGCGTACCATGGGTTGGGAACTCCTGGTGTAATATATTATATTATAATGCGACAAAATACTAAGCAACTGCGAGGTCGTCGTTGTTCGGATCGCGCAGCGAATCAATAATTCCGCTTCGGCTCCGTAAAACTACCCCTCTCACACGGTCACCGATCACCACATCCGAAGGGGGTGGTGACTCATACTGCCCTCTCGTCGACGGATAAAGCAAAACAGCAACTTTGCTGTCCAGATTATAGATACTATAGCGTAAAGATGGCGTCCAGCATGTTCCACTCCTGAAATTATTATTATGCTAATTCAAAAATATACATATATACCATTGAATTTTCAATAACTATTATTTATGCTATGGTGTGTCTGGTGATGAAATATAAACAAAAATTATTGTTATATGTTGCAGTGGCGTTTATATGGGGGGGGGGGTGCCTCCTGGGCCGTGGCCCATTTTGAAATTCTCGATTCAATAAAAACGTTTGATGTACAGATTTTTTTCGGTTAAAATAATTAAAACATTTTATTATACCTAGTTCAATGTAACATAAAATTTCCTATTTGGTTCGTGTTTCTGTTGCTAAAAGATTTATTTAAATAATTTAGATAATACGAATAGATGTATTAATAATATTTATTCGATTAAAATACACAAACAATAGAAGACTATGATATAAACAACAACTTTCAGTAATTGTGTAAACTGTTTTTTGACTGATTATGTGCTTTAGATTTTGAATGAAGCAAAGAAATTAGTTTTCATGGAATCGTGTTTATTTTTTTGATTTCCGTGTTTACGTTTTTGTACAGAAATACATATTGTGTACACATGTAAAATTTTCGACAGAACATTTTTTGATAATCAGAATTTTACTCTAAATGACTCTTTAGTCTTTTGAAAAGTAATTTTTCAAAATCTTAATAGTTATTTCCAAAATTTGTAAAAAACAACCTAAAATTTAACAAATATGTGTTTAAAACTTTTTTTTAACCAAACTTGATGAGAATTTAAATATTAGTAGCCAATAAAATAAAAAATAATTTAATAATCAAAAATTTTTCCATACACTTTTTCTCATCAATTTTTTTCTTATTCTCAGTTTTTGCCTATTCAAAATTTTTAAAAAATTCTTGTATACTCTAAAGCTCAGCTCAAAATTTTTTATTGAAGAAATCGCTTATTGTTTCTTTATAAATTAACACATCCACCAAATCTCATCTGAAGAGCGAGGAATACTCAAGGTGCAGAGTATGTCCGTCTTTTTGTCTATTATCATAATATGAATATTAATATATATTAAATATATTAATATATATATATATATATATAAAATATTAATATTATTAATATAAACATACTACCTATACCACTGTAGGTCATGATTAATTTATGACCAGAAGAATTACTTTTATTTGGTTTGGAAGGAGGGGGGGATTAAGTGTATCAAGTTAATTATATGACATAACTGTTTATTTTATCATGAAACAATAATAATATGCTGATGATATTTTCATATTAATATTGAGAAGTTCAAATAGATAAGCAGATAATAATGGTCAGCTATTTCAGCAAATATTAAATAAACATATTCAATTAACCAGGATATATTGTAAGGCGCTGTTAATAGTTGTTAATTTGGCTATTAAAAGAAGAAAATATAAAAATTTGAAATTAAAAATTTATCAAATAATAATTATAATTATATACTTTATGTTTGTTTGTATATAAATATCATATTTTAATATTTTAGTGATTAACTTTCAATAATATTTAGATTTAAAAAAAGAAATACTTACTGAAATATAAATTATGTTTAATAATCGGAATAATTACATTTTGATAATAGTAAGATAAAATATTACAAATATTTTATTTATTATTGAAATAATGGGTTTTGTAGTTAATTGTTTTAATGGGAGGAAAAATTATATCTTTGCTCTCCCTAATATTCTTTAGGGGTGCAACTTCACCCTTGTGCACCCCTCAGTTGCCGCCTATGATTCAAACTATTTACTATTGATTAATTAATATTTACAAACTATGAAATTTTCACTCATCTTGAACAAAAGTGTTGTTTTCACTATACAATTTGACCATCACTTGAGGTAAAAAATATTTTATTTTAGAAATATATACCCATATGCAAATATTTTTTAATACGATTATAATATTTATTTATAATGGCTGTGAAAAAATTTCTAAAACTTCAGAATAATTTATTTTTAAAACTGTTTTAGCTAAAAATTTGCATTAAACGGTTTTTTTTATATAGAATAACGGTTTTTTATCAGTTAAAACATTAAATAATTAATAATTTACATTTTTTTGCATCAATGATCTCTCTCTCTCCCCCCCCTCTCTCTCTATAATATTTGTAGACATTGGCTTGGTGAACAGGTTTTTACAATAATTAAATTTTTAACAATATTTCAAAATTTAATATATTATTGATTAAATAATATTAGATTTTACAAGCATGAAATATTCACTCAATGTCAACTAAGTTGTTGTTTGGACTATACAATTTGACATAAAATATTATGTATAATTTTGAAAATATATACTCATATGCGTATATTTTTGAATAATGCAATTTTTTTTTTTTCATATTAATAGCTGAAAACGTAGTACAACCTTACTGATATAACATTTATTGATAATAGTTGTGAAAAAAATTCAGGAACTTTAAAACAACTTATTTTTAAAACTGTTTTATCTAAAAATTTGCGTTTAACAGTTTTTTGTCAGTCGAAACAATAAATAATTTTTAATTTACATTTTTTTGCATCAATGATGTCTCTCTCTCTATCTTCCCTCCTCTTTTTCTCTCTCTATGACCACCATTTTTTATATCTATAATTTGGAAAACATTCGTAGAAATCCGCTTGGTGTACAGTTTTTTTTACAATAGATTACATTTTTAACTATAGTTCAAGTAATTAAATTATATTAGATTTTACAAATCATGAAATGTTCATTCATTATCAAGAAAGGTATTGTTCAGACTAAGTATACACAATTTGACTGTCAATTGGGATAAAATTTACATAATTTTGGAAATGTGCATCCATAAGTATGGCGTATGCATATATTTTTATTTTTAGCTGCACTAAACAATGGTTAGACAATAACTCTTTACAAGTAAACATGTTATGTATATTTCAGTATTAATAAATTATTCATTGATAAATATAAATTCAAAATAGCCTTGTGTAATAATTCAAGTTCTATACAAAATAATGTTGGTGAATATATTTTAAATAAGTTTTTATAGATGAAAATTTAAAATGGAACTTTCACATTGATCATATCAACAATATTGTTAGAAAATTTTTTTATATGTTTAGTATACATAGAAATATTTTATCACCTAAATTAAAAATTATAACTTATGTAATTTTGGTGCAATCAATTATGGTATATGTTATGGTATACCGTTTTGGGGAAGTACAAAATATAATATTAATATTAATAAGTTGAAGGTAACAAATAAATTGACATTTAAGATTTATATTTTTAAGCATTGTTGGTACCCTAGTAATTATATTTTTTAAGAATATTGTATATCTAATTTACATAACTAATATTACAAAAAATTATGAACATTTATGTTTAAATATAAGGAATTAATTATAATATATTCTTCACATTCATATGCTACTAGATATAATATTTTAAGTTGTTCCTACAGTGAGAACTGAATTTAATAAGTTTTATCCATTATTTGTTTATTTTTTTGTAAAATTTGTGTATGGTTAAAAATTGACTTATCTGTTTTTTGTAACAATTGCCTTAAATTTAAACGATATATTGATAGAGTTAAATTTAAAAATTTTATTATTTAGTCAGGGGCGGAAATTTGGTTTAATTAGTGGGGAGGCTGAGTTTTCCATGTTTATTGGACTTATACCAAAGCCGCTCGCTCTTATCAATTCTAAATTTTACATACCTATAAAACTTTAATAATTTGATACCTATCTTTCTTGGAAAAATATTTAAATAAATAAATGACAATTATTTCTTTATTCATCATTTTATTTAATATGTAATATAATATTAAAAAAATCAACTACATCATTTTTTAAATAAAATTAATTTAAAATTTAAAGACAAACATTTAAGTAATCAGAACCTAATTACTTTAGTATAATATATCGGTTTTTATTTGAAAAACTATCAACTATGTCCTGATAATCTATCATTTTAGTCAAAGCTTTTTCAATACTTAATATAGAAAGGTCATTAAATCTATCTTGAACCATTGTAGAGCGTATCCATGTTTTAATTCTATGCATAGCAGAAAAAGAGCGCTTGCACGTGACCGAACTAATCGGTAATGTTAAGGCCACTTGAAGAAGCTTGTAAACATTTGGGTATACATTCATAGAAACCAGAGTTTTCGAATCATCTAAGAAGATATCATCTTTACCAGTTGTTAATGTATGATAATTTTTAATAACAGTAATTTCAGATTATAAATTAGAAGTATTGATACCCAATAAATCCTAAAAAAGTATAGGCGTTTATGTTACAACAAATTTTGAAAAATGTATCAATTGCATTTAAAATAAAATATTTACCTTATAGTGTTCAATGAATAATTTACATTTTTCAAAGTTCAGTTGAAAAAAATTATCAATTGATTCAGCCATTTCTAAACTATCAGCAGAAAATCGTTTTTTCATATTGACAATAATGCTATCCAAAATCTTGAAATATGAATTTATACGAAAATAATCTTCAACAGTAGTATTATTGACTTCACTGGGTTCTTCAGCACCGGTAGTAGTATTCAAAACAAAATTATCAAGTCTATTAGGTTCTCTTCTTATTCGCTTTGATTCTAAGATATAAAATTTATTTATTATTTATAATACTTATAATTTTTACTATTATTATTATAAAATTTTAGCCATTTCAAAAATCTTAATAAACATAAGACATACCTATAATAATATATAAATAAAATATAATGTAAAAAATTACAAAATTAATAACTTTTCTTGGGTATAATTAATGTATGTAATTTTAATATTAAAATTATGT